>NMRB01000830.1:0-26693 GCA_002633025.1 Notospermus geniculatus | reverse complement strand
TGAATTGTGATGTCACCTGTGTTAACAGGGTGACAACCTTTGTATAGTGAATGAGCTAATACTGTGACTGCCTAATCCTATTGGTTGTTCCTTCATAAATATGCATTGAGCACATACATGTATGACATCACATGTGCTGTGCAATGATCATCCCCTTGGGATTCAATTAAAATACTTAAAGGAGCACGGTATTGGATCTCAAATGCGTTATTTGAATGCCGACGTAGAGGGAGCCACCTAGCGGCAGTAAGACGAACTACAAAAATGCATTACAAAATGTACGCAGTAAATCGGGTCATTCGCAGAAACGCAGTTAGTCCCTGGGTTGGAGAGTGGCGCAGTGGCGCCGGCTGTCGAGAAAAAGTGACAATACCGTGCTCCTTTAAAATGATGAGTTTGCTGATTTTTAAAAAATCTGACATGTTGCAGATATCAATGAATTTGAATGTATCAATGATATTTCAAAAATTCAGAATTTCACACAATCAGTGGAGTCTCCCTTTAATCAATTTGGTTCTGGGTACTGACCCACACGCAATATGTAATTCCCGGTAACTGGGTCGGCGGTGCTTTGTATCGGTCTCCTCATCTCTGATTGGATCACATATTGATCTTTCGCAACTAGGTCATCGTCATGGAGATTTCTCGGAAGCGCACGTATGCGCAGTAGCCGTTTTGACTTGCCAACAGGGAAGTGATGTTTTAAATGGCTTTCAACGAAGGATTGCCTGTCAACGAACACTGTTAAAAATATCTGTAAATTTACAGCAGAATTTTCACTGCATGATGGTTGCTGTAAAATTCATTTCACTGCAAACTGCTGTTTTTTTCACTGGAATTTAACAGCAAGATTACAGTTTCTCAGTTCTAAAGACAGCATTTGTTGTAGAATTTATACAATTTTGCTGTCAAAATACAGTAAACGGTTGCTGTCAAAATACAGAAAAGTGCTGTGTTACTCAGCTGCCAGTGAAGGGCTGACTGTCAAAACGGCAAACTGCGCACGCGCGCATTTTCCACGGCAATGACCTAATTACGAAGTTGCACTCCCCGGTTGCACTCATCTATCAGAGATATGGCTTCCTGAAACGTATTCCTCACACGTGTTTGCAACGCAGTTGGTTCTTTCTGTGGTGGGGCAACTGGTCAGCCGTTTTGTGCCAAGGACGGAACAGCTACATGATATCTGGATGAAAGTCACCGATCCATACGTAGGCCTAGTACACATCTCAACGGTCAATACGTTGATGCAGTGGTAGCAACCATTCCGACTCGTGGCCGTATCGAGGAGACAGATTCGATACGGGGTCAAGCCACGACTCGGCGTATGCTGTCTGCCGCTGAACTATTCACGCGGTGTGGTGAATGAGCTTCGTGAGTTCGGTGAGCTCAATCTGAAGTTGTCGGACAGATTGAAGCATTCGATTCAATTCAGTCAACTAGTGACACCAATATGCTGCCACTGCTGACTATCAGTTTCTAATCAGCAGCCTTCACCATTTTCATAGCTCACTGGGGTGAGCTGTTCGGTCATATGAATAAAGACTAGTAAATGCTTTTACTTGAATTTTGCAACACAAATGCACTGGACAGTGCTGTACAAATCTGAAGTAAAAGCATTTGCTAGTCTTTATTCATATGACCCAATGTCGTGGTGAAGCGTCCGTCGTCGTCGCCCATTAAGGCCAATTCATACTTGGCGTTTTGCACTTTTCGCTTGTATGAGAAGTATGAATCTACCCTTACCAGGGCACGTTTCTTATAACCGCTGGGCCTATTGACCTGAAACATCGTACATACGTGTACGTGTATACCCATAGGTTTGATGACCTATGACACCAAGTTTCGATCCTATTCGATTGTTGCTTGGCCAAAAGGTGGCCAAAACTGAAAACACAAAAAGTGCAATAACTCCTGAACAATACCACAAAAAATGTTCTATGTTTCACTGGAACATATCAACTTGACACTTGTTGTTCGTTGTTCTGCATAGTACATTCCCCCAGGTGAGCATGCATGGTCCATGGACCATTTCATTACCTTTGCTCGCACGACAGATGGCTTTACGTCATGTTGTTTATGTTATTTCAGAGTTGTCCAGGCATAACCAACGAGAACGGCAAACGTCGAAGCCCAAATGGCGGAATTTGGCGGGGAGGAAAATGACAGTCGCATTTCAGATTGCGCCGACGACCTGATGCATGACGGAAATGGGGAAGATGTCCGCGGGACGGATTCTGCCTCAGAATTCGACGGATGCATGTCTGGGGATCCCGCAAACGGAGGCAACTTTGAGGACGGGTACGAGATATTTCGGCAGGAGCTTGAGTCTGAGAAAAAGGGCCGTGAAAAGGAAAGGAACGAATTCTTAGCCAGGGAACAGCGAGCAAATGAAACGATAGACAAACTGAAGGCGGAAATGGCGAAGAATGAACAGGCGATGGTAGCAATGGAAGAGAAGTTAAGGGCGGAAAAAGTGGCAGCTCTTGACACCCAGAGGGACAAGATGCAGAGGGAGCGAATTGAAGCTGAAAAGGAGAAAGAGGAACAGCGCCTGAGGGAGACCGAGGCACTGCAACAAGAGGTGGATCATCTACATGAGAAATTGAGGAGTTCGAATAAAGCTAACCGGCGCGAGATTGAGAAGCGTGTTCAGGAAATGACTGCTGCAAATAAAGAAGAGGTGAAGAGTAGGGTTGGCGAAGTTGAAGAAAGGTTGAAGTCGCAGCATGACGAAGAGTGCCGTCGCCTGAAAGACAGATACAAGGAACTTGATGACAGATACAAAGATGATATGAAGAAATTGACTGAAGCGAAAGAGGAATTGGAAAGCATTCTGAGGAGGAAGATTGAAGTGTCCCCGGATGACACACTTCGTCCTGCCTTAGAGTCCTTCATCAACCGTGAGAAAAAAGCTGAGGAAAAATTGGAACGGCAGAAGACGAAGTACGAAGAGGAAATACAGCAGCTGAAAAATGATTTGAAGGAATCAAAGGGACGTCAAAATGATAAGATGAGGAAAAAGTATGATGGAGAAATCAGGGACCTTGAACAAGAAAAGAAGGCACTGGAAGCAGCCATAGATGGCATGAAGAAAGATCAACAGACGGAGAGAGATGAGTTTGAAGGAAGACAGAAGTCCAGGCTACAGAAGTTACATCAAGCCAGTGCAATGATCAGCGACTTACAGCGGTCTTTGGAAGCCAAGCATACCATGTGCCAGCAGTTGACAGAGAAGGTGAGTGATGCGAAGGCGGAGCTGGAGAACGAAAAGACGGCAGCAATGAAAAGAGCAGAAACCACAGAGCGGCAGCACGAACAGTCAGCAAAAGATCTCCGGGATCAAATCGTTTATCTGCAGCAAAGGATGGACACTTCAGAGACCGAGAACTCGCGCTTGAATAAGCAAATTCTAGACAAGGTTGAGAAAGCCAAGGATGAGATTAAAGAAATTACTGGTCAGCACCACCGCAAGGTAACCACACTTAAAGACGAACACACAAGGGCATTAGAAGTCGAAAGGGAAAGGTTTAAACAAGAGAAGGAGGCTTCGAGGGAGTACTGTGAAAAGCTGACTCAGCAGAAACGTGAGCTGGAAGGAAAGATAAAAAATCTGGAGGGCCAGTTGGATGAGAAGGACAAAAGGATTGCGAGTTTGGACGAGAGACTCGATTCCTTGGAGAAGTTGAGTACTTCACCAAAGGAGAAAAAGCCGAATTTTCTCCGCAGACTTAGTTTAGGCTCGGGTAAAGGTCGGGTGGAGAAGTCTAATACTTCACTACAAGAGAAGAAGCCCGGGCCTTTCCGTAAACTAAGTTTAGGATCCTCAAGAGGACGTCGGCGCTCAGCTTCTACAGGGGATGCTAAACAGCTGACTGAAGAAAACCTCGAAGGGTCGGTCGAAGAAGTGTAACTGGACATCGCAAGCACTGTTAGAAATAACAGAAGATTTTACAGAAAATCTGTGCAGCAGAGTCCCCAGGACGGATCTGTAAAACTACAGACTTGATCTGTAAAAGTACAGACTTAAATAATTGTCAACAGAGACTTGACTGGAGGCTGACCAAATTATATTTTCATACTGCTCTCAGAAGGCATCATAATGGGATGTCCAATGGAGTCCAACCAATACAGGAAAACATGAATCAAAATTATGTAAATTTACAGAAAGTGCTGGGGAATCTGCTGCAGGCAATTTCTGTAAAATTACTGCAAAATTACTGCTGTAAAATAAATAATTTCTAACAGTGAGAAAAGTAGCGTGGTTTTTCTCCCAAAGAAGTTTTTGGCTCCGTAGGAAAGTCGGCGCTCAGTATCTACCGGGGGATGATGACGCACAACAACAGTGGATAAAACACAAAAATGACAAGTTAAGCAAACATATTTCATGTACAATGTACATTGTATTCACTCCTGCAACAACCTGTGTATAGGAATCTGCGTCATTTACGCCTTATGTGTGTGTGTGTGTGTGCGTGTGTGTGTGTGTGCGTGTGTACATGTAATGTGTCATCAAAGGATGTAATAATTGTTGGTTTTCGCAACCTGTTGGGCATACGACAATGTAAAGCTGTATTTACTTTCACATGGAGCCGGTCGGACCGATGCCCCAGTCCTTTTGCGCCTACATGTAATTTTCCGGATACGACAACGCAGAAGTGAGCCATTTTCAGGAAAACGTGCAAATAACGGTAAAGACATAATTCCAAATACTTTTGTTATTTTCAGTCTTAGAATTGACGGAAGTATATTTGATCGATTTTTTGACAGACCGGAGTCGTACCGGATCCGTGTGCCAGTAGGCTAAATGCAGTTTTAGCGTACACTCAGTTGTTCAGTGTTCTTACCACTGAAGTCATGCGCCTAATTTTGATTATTATCGTCAGATATCACTACCTTGCGATGTTCATTTGTTAATCAAAATGAACAAATTGACGGACCCATTTTCAACACGTGGTCTAGCAGCCGATGTCTAGCACAGCAATCTGTTGAGCAGGGTTTCTGCCAGAAAATATTTGGAGGGTACTGTTTTTTTTTCAAAATCAGCAAACCCCCAATGAAATTAAAGAATATGGTCCGTTTTGTTCCTTTGAGGGTGCTAACTTAGTACCCTCAGTCCCCACTGGCGGAAACACTATTGAGTTATACAAAGGTCGCCTGGATACGAGGTAGAAGTTTCGAATTTTCTTTGTACATGTATACAGAATGCCAAAAAAATTATTCACATATATATTTCTTTAATACTCTTGTTTCTGTTGACACTGTTAGAAAATACATACGATTTTGGTGGACAACAAATCGGAGAGAAATAGAGTTCATAAAGGGCCTGTCACACTGAAGTAGTTCTCAAAACGTCCTGCCTCGTCCTAAAAAAATCGTAAAACGGGCTAGAACGTGTAACCCTTGGCCAAATAATGCCTCGATGTTCTGGAGCACCCTTCCCGTCCATGAAGTTCGTAAAAAGACTGTAAAAAGTTGCCACTGCGTCCACTCCGTTCGCAGACAGTTTGAGCCCGTTCGACAACATTTTCCAGAACGTCACGTGGGAACTATTATAGCTCAGTGTGATTGGAGCATTAGGAGTGTACAATGTACTTGAATGTACGGTACCACATTGGTAAGATCGGTGGATAAATGGGGGGGGGGGGGAGGGGACATGCACTCGAAAAAGTTTTGTGCAATGATTTTGGAAGTCCAGGTTTTATTCTGAGAATTTACTCGCCGAGTATGGGCGACCCCCTCCCCCCAAGTCCTGTATCCAGACATGTCTGCTACATAAAAGTATATGCATATGGCAATGCATGCATAAGAAAAGACCAATTAGCCTACATTCGATTAGAGTATAACATGTAGGTACTCGATCAGGACTGGGGATAGTGCCAACTGATAGTGCAGTCAAGTTATCTAATGAGAGAATCGAACGCCGCCACCTAGCTATTTGGCGTCAGCCCTATCTTTTCTATGTATCATATCATGTATAATAAGCAAGAAGTCAATCTCCAGAATTCACGAATTTTGTCTTTTTCAAGTGGAACTTTACAATCTGAAACTCTAGAAAAGACTGAGCTGAAACCCGAATATAGAACTAACACCTGTGTAGACAGGATGAGTACGGGTCCAACAAAGAGAATCAGCACAAACTCTAGACGAATCCACCGTAAAGCGTGTGCACAAGTAAATCCAAGATACAGAAAAGCACAAAATTGACACACAAAATGATAATAAGCAAGAAGTCAATCTCCAGAATTCACGAATTTTCGACCCCAACCGGGGTCTTTTTCAAGTGGAACTTGACAATTCTAATCATATTATCATATTATGTACTTAATAAATTCTTTAATATTACCAAAAATAGATATTTTGTTATTACCTACCAACCCGAATACATCTCCATAATCCTCGCAGAAAGGAGTCAAGGGGATCAGAGGCATGTGCCCCACATTTCACATCACTTTACATCCCATGTGTCTATGTCTTCATGTATTGTATATAGTAAATATCTTGTTATTTCCATTTATGTATGTATTCATAAATTTCACTCATTTATGTATTTTGTATAACAAAACAACCAATCAGAATCTTCATTGTAAAGTTTATGATTTGTACTTGCCTTTTGAAGGCCTTTTGATTAATAATTCTAATTCTAATTCTAATTCTAATTCTAATTCTAATTCTATCAGTGCGGTCACTTCATCACAGGTGGCGCTAGCAGCTGACAACCTACAGATTTCGGCTCAAATATTGATTTACTTGTACCGGTACATGTCATAGTTAGATTCCAATGGCAACCAAACGGCGGAGCATATCAAAATGCTTACATGTAGGCCTATGAGGAGGCTGCCTGGAGGGTCGCTTTAACCATCCTCCAATCGTAGGGCTTTGGCCTCGCACCTCTTCACACGCCCGCAACCCACAGTTCAACATTACCACATTAAACTCTGGAAATGCCTAGACAGGTGTACTACTTTTGTACAGTGCAAATGCATCGTTCAAGGCGGATGAATTTCTGACCGTTGCACAAGCAATTGCGTAGGGATTCGACAACCCAACGAATGTTAAAATAGTAGTATTTTTTACAAATACTGGAACAAACTTGAATTTTTGGTACGATTACTTTATAAAAATGATTGGCAAAATCGATGAGCACAAGAATCTTGTGCTAGTTCAGCCGTTTTCCGAGGTCTCAGCCAAAGGAAAGATGGTGGCGACCTCTTCAGATTGGCTCGCAACATGGTATGTTGTTTGAATCTCACTGCAGTGGGAGTAGGCCTACGGATTGCAGGATATTAGGGAGTTTTCGCAAAGCCCCAGAAACGCCAACGCGAACGCCAAACCCATTGTTCTATGCCAAGAAGAGGGCACTGAACAAAAGGATAGACGTTCGCGTTGACGTTTCGGGGGCTTTGCGAAAACTCCCTATTATAGAGTTTTCGCAAAGCCCCCGAAACGCCAACGCGAACGTATATCCTTTTGTTCGGTGCTCTCTTCGTAGCGTCGAACAATGGGTTTGGCGTTCGCGTTGGTGTTTCGGGGGCTTTGCGAAAACTCCCTATTATTCCAACAAACTTCCTCGTTCTGATTGGTCGAACAAAGAACGAAGCTCCGCCGCCTATTATGGTATGGAACATAGGCCTAGTCATGAGCAGAGCAAGCATTGTGAAACCTCAGTGGTTATGTCATAAACCATCGATCCTTGCTCCGATTGTAATGCGGTGTAACCTTGTTAACTGACCAAGGCGCTGACGGAAACATACAACAGGTCCATTTATAGGCCTACCTGTCCGAAATGACAGCCTGCTACGATTGGTTCTCAACACTACGCAATATACAATGATCTTATGCATATCCAATAGGCCTATGTGGAGATTTGGGGTAGCCGCATTGAAACTCCGCTAGTGCTTCGACAGCCTATCGGTGTTAAAATGCATGGAAAAATGTACAGCACTATCGGCAGATGGGCTCCGCTAGCGCTAGCGGAGTTTCTATGCGGCCACCCCTTGGTCTGCACACTGTGTGGACTGACTCCTTAGAGGTAAGGATAAAGTACATGTATATAATGTTGTGACATTACGATGTTGTCGCCACGATGTGGTCAACTGTGAATTTGTTTCAGGCGATTGCTTTTCGCGAAAATTTACATCAAGAAAGTTGAGACCAGCCATCCGACCCCATATCGCCAGTGGCCGATGAAAAAACGATGACGTCACAGCAAGCATTATGGTAAGTACATGTACATGTAGCTGGAGTTGGTTATACATGGATTGTACATTTTTATGTGTGCACTACTGCATGAAGTTGCACGAATGACGTGTGCTGCAAACTATAGGCCTACATGCATACCCAATGAAGAGTAGGCCTACTCTTCATTGGGTATGCATGTAGGCCTAAATACTAATCTGATATACATTTGATATAGTACTCGGATATTATCTAGACACCCATAAACCCTTCGACCGCCAGTTAAGCAGAAAGTCACCCGACCACCGTTGTCTGATGATTCAGTCCAGCATAACGTCCGTTAGTTCAGTCGACGTTAAATAGTAGCTAAATAATGCTTGGTGACCTTGAGGTCACATCCTTCAGTCTTCTAAATTTCGATTTTGTATTTCCTCGCGATGTCCTCGGCCCTCCTCTGCCCAAATTCCTTGGTGATGGTATCAGATGGTAGATACGGCGGCAGGTGCTTGAGTGACCCTTGAACTCGATCAGTGTAAGGGAATCCCCAGAACTCGAACAGTGGACTAACATTTCTTCCAGTCGTACGCGAGAAGCGAATGATCCACTGTTTGATTTCTTCTTCATCGTCATCAGGCTTGGCACTCTTCGGCAGGGCATCGTACTCTCTGAAGACTTTCTTGTAGGCGTCCCAACCGAAGTCGCGGGCAAGCTGTGCGTAGATAAACAGGGCAAGCCCAGCTTTCTCCTTCCATGTTTTGAAACTAACTCCATCAGCGAAGTACCTTCTGGCGTCATACAACTGATTCGATAACCACGGATGAATCCACAGTATCCTGTTGTAGATGGTGTCCATGGCGTGCAGGGTGAAGATGTTGCAGGTCACTTCGCCGGTCCCACCCCAGGTCCACCAATCATTCTGAAAGTTATGGCCTAACTCATGGAACATGCCCCACAAGCCGCCATCTTGGGTCTTAGGGTTGATAAGGCCGTCGACGTTCAGGAGGAAATACTTTCCACCATTCTGAAAATACATCGTATAATGTTGTAGAAAACAGCATGTCGTTAAATACAAATGTAAGCAGCTCGTANGCTTAGTCACGATGGGATACCCAGCGTGCATGTAACCTGCCACTGGTTGCTCATCAGCCACCGTCCACTGGCCTCGACCCAAGGACGGGTCACATCCCCGCAGCTCCATGTGCGCTCTTACCACATTGTCCCACATGCGCATGACGGATCCGGGATCCTTGACGTCGCGGATTGCCTTGGAAGGTAAGGTGATGGTCAACAATTCGCCGGATATGTCGCACCAGAGGCCAGGCTTCTTCGACTCAACATTTTCCCAATCTCTCGCCGTCTCGTAGGTGAACCTCGGGGCAGGGACGACGTTGCTGAGCGTAACCCTCAGTTTTCCCTCAGATTTTGGACTCTTGAGGTAAACCAGCCCTCCAAACGGATTCCTCAACTTCAAAGTGGAAGAGCCTAACTCTTCACTGACGCTAATCTTCGGCCATCTTCTCCATGGTTCTTTTACGGAGAAGTTTTCATCCGTGTGGGCTCCGACGATTACGGACCATCCATTCGCCTCGCCACTTTCTGCAGACCAGGAGAGGACCAACTCCACTCCAGCAGGCAAATAACACCCCGTCGGAATCACCCGACCCTCCTTACCCGAGACGTACACCGTGGCGGTCTCCAGATTCGGGGGCTGGTCAAATTCACCAGGAAATTCCTCGCGGCCTTCTGCGACAACAGCTTTGCCGGACTGACTTTCCTGCAGCATCATCAGATTCAGTAACTCTGATACTCTTTTCCCAACCTGGCTTGAGATAGGGTTACCTTTGGTCGGGGCTCTGCTTGAAAGCTCCGCTGCGATCGCCTTCACGGTATCTGCAGCCTCCATATATAATTTGGCCTCTACCGGTATGCAAGAAATATTGCGGGTGATCTTCTTCAATCTGTCGGCTTCAGCCGGCTGTCGCAACAGTTGAACAGCCCGATCTATCCGTGAAATCTCCGCACAGTTTCCGGTAACAGACAGACTCCCCGACGTACTGAAGTATTCGTCGAATCTTGCGTAACACATTCCAAGCTTCCTCATGATGAATGAAGTCGCGAATTCCTCGTAGGATAAACCTGTGACCTGGGCTTTTCCCCATGGACATACCCCGCACACCAACCCTCCGCCGTTCTCTACCCATTCCAACAGCTGCTTTAAGAACGCATCACTCTTCCTTACACTGGACCAGTAAAGAAACCTGTTATCTGGGATGGAGGTGAAGTCGTTCACGTGATCAGCATCCATAGCAACTGCATCAGCTCTGCCTCTTGTCACCCAGCTCCTCACATTCTCGAGCAGTGTCTTGTTCCACTTCGGTAGTTCTTGAAATTTGTACTGTTCTGTGAAAACACCATGGGGGAATACGACCACTCGCCCTTTTCCTATCTCACCGGCAGCGATCAGCGTCTCAAGAGTCCTGTTGGACAAGATGGCATCCGAGTTTTCTCCGTAGACGATGATGAAGCCCGGAGTAGCCCCATGGTACTCTACGCTCGACACATTCGCGAGAATTTCTCTTCTCCAGTCTGTCATTGTCTCCTGCAAAATGAAAGAAAGAGGCATGTACACAGGGCGAATCTATTGAAAACGGTGAAGTTTAGTGGGTTCCCACTTGCGACTTTTGCCCACGACACGGGGCGAATCGGAAGTCGGCGATATTCCCTCGGCAAGCTGCGATATAAAGGGCCGTATGCACGGGTCGGACTTTAGCCACGCTTTCATTAAAGTCGGACTTTTCTCAATGCTTCAAGCACTAGAGAAAGTCTAACTTAAGTTATACTTTAGGCTAAAGTCCGACCCGTGCATACGGCCCTTAGGCCCGTACACACAGCCCACACTTTAGCCGTACTTTTGGAAAAGTGTAACTTCTGCTCAACTTTTGCACAAGACTCCACTTTGGCGAAAGTGACACTTTCAAAGCCCCAAATGAAAGTGACTGCTAAGTCAGAATTCCAAGCTGAATTCTCCGAAAGTCATACTTTAGCCTCACTGTACAAAGTGTGACTTTTTAGCTCACCTGTGGTCCGTCGTCGTCGTCCGTCAGCAGGGCACCTTTCGTAATCGCTGGGCCTATTGGCACCAAACTTGGTACTTGAATGTTAGGAAGTTGCTAGTGAATTCCAAGACGAAGTTAGATTAAACATGGGCTGAAGGATTGTCATCTGTTCTTCTGGGACATTCACCCACAGGTGAGCACATGGTCCATGGACCATTTCATCTCAAAAAGGTGGAATTTTCGGAAAGTGTGGGCTGTGCATACGGCCCTTAGCATTCGTAGTTTTTCGCGAGTTGTCACTGGTTAACTGGTTGCTGATTGGTCGAACACTCGCTGGCCTAGACAAAGTTAGTCGGGGGTTGTCGTAGATATAGACTGGTCCCCTGTCGTAGTTCTCGCTTCACTACTACGACAGGCATTTTGAACGCCAACTCGGCATGTGATTGGTCAACTCTGATTGGTCAACGGTCGCGCCATGAGTCATCATATATTTTTAGAGACTCCCGCAACGTTACGAGTGTTTATTGCTCATTTGCATACGTGTGTCAGAAAACAGGCAAACATGGCGGACGCGGCCTGTCGTAGTAGTGGAGGAACGGAGCAATACGACAGGGGACCAGTCTATCGTAGATACTCGTAGATGCTCGTTTTAATTACATGTACAGTCTTTTTAGGTGAGACAGGGCCGATTTTGTAAACGATAGTTAAGGTAAACCTCGGTTTAACCATCGGCTTTTCTGACAAACCGTGAATTAACCAAAGTAAACCTTGTGACTTTTAGAATGTTTGGCTATCAACGATTCATAAAATCGAAAAATTCACTTCGATTAACAAACAGTTTGTCAACTGAGGGTTAATGAAACCCGATGGTTATCTTAGCCATCGTTTAAAAAATCGGCCCACAGCCTCTTTAAGATAATGTATCACGACTTCATTGTTTACATTCAATGTCTGTAAACATGGATGTTTACATTGTGTTATTTTGGACTTTTGGGACATGCCGACCCACCAAATTGAATATTTTCAGTATCAAAATAATTTCTAGAGGGGCATGCCACCAACAAATTACTCATAAGACAAAGAAAGACTGGACATAAACAAACATGAAATGGTCCATGGACCATGTGCTCACCGGGTTGGACAAAATAGTCTAATGACAGAGGGAGGTACATATCAGTTATGAGCAATCTGGGTCAAGTCATTCCCGTGTAGGACTTGGATGATTTTGGGGTTTATGCCACCTGGCGACCATATTGGATGTCCGATTGGGGCCGGAACTTCACATGCACATGAAGGTCATCTGCAGGGGCCACATAGCACATTGGAGCGCTTTAGGTCCAAGTCGTTCCGGAGTTACAGCACTTTGATGATTTTCAGGTTACGCCACCTGGCGGCCATATTGGATGTCCAATCGGGCCGAAACTTCACATGCACATAAAGGTCATCTGCACGGGGCCACATAGCACATTGGAGCGCTTTGGGTTAAGGCGTTCCTGAGTTACAGCACTTTGATGATTTTTGGGTTACGCCACCTGGTGGCCACGCTTGAAGTCAAATCAGGCTGAAATTTGACGTGCATGTAAAGGTCATCTAGAGGGAGGTAAATATCAAATTTGAGCACTCTGCGTCAAGCCGTTCCCGAGTAATAGCACTTATTTGATTTTCAGGTTACGCCACCTGGCGGCCATACTGGATGTCCAATCGGGCCGAAACTTGGTATTTTTAAAGGTACCCCTCCAATGCATGTCTACGCAAGATATGAAGTCGCTCGGTGAAATAATGACAAACTGTGGCAGGTTCGTCACTTTTGTCGAACTTTGACCTCTGTGACCTTGAAAAGTAGGTCAAATCAAAAACCCGTTATATATGTTATGTATCCTTATTAGCTACACCTATGATAAAAATTTGGAGATGATCTAGTCATTAGTTCAGGAGTTATTGCACTTTTTGTGTTTTTGGTTTCCGCCACCTGGTGGCCAAACTGAGAGTCGAATCGGACCGAAACTTGGTGTCGTGGGTCATCTGACCTAGGGGTATATATGTACCAAGTTTCAGATCAATAGCTTCAGCGGTTACGAAACGTGCCCTGCTAACGGACAACGACGACGACGGACGACGGACGCACAACCATTGTATAAGCTCACCACGGTGAGCTAAAAATGTAAATGATTTTCGTCGCTCGCGAAAATATCCGTGATATATTATCTTTAAATATTACATGTATTTGTTAAGTTAAAATCGATAGGCAAGCAATACGTGTACCGAGTGAAACAAACAAGAATAAAATAGCAACGAATGAAATTTGAAATGAGAGAAATTCTACTTCAGGCTCATCAGGCCCAAACGTCACTGGATTTATTGACCGAGTTATTGATTCCTTCCCAGGCATCAGGATCACTTCCATCCGTTGGTATCCAGTTACGAACGGCGAACTGGGACACACAGTGCTCGTTGTAACTTGATTGTAAGACGTCAAGTGCATGTAGCTGGAGAGTAATCCAATGCGAAGAAAAAAACTCTAACCGAGTGGAAGTATAGTTGTCAATCTAAATGTAGTGGAGAGCTGGGCACAGTGTGTACAACGATTCTAGGCCCCAGAAGTCAAGTCGCATATCAGATCCAGACCATCCATGTAAAGACATAAGTACTCTAACCCCCCACATTCCTGAACTCGGAAGAAATGATTAAATCCTAAGTTGAAGATAATGGGGTGGGGGTATGGTCAGAAACAGTAATGTCCTGTCCTCTTAATACCTGTCGCATTCCCGAGCCTGGCAAAGTATGACAGCGAGCGATATCTTCAACTTAGGATTTGGTCATTTTTTCCGAGTTCAGGAATGGGACAGGTAAGTGGAAGTTTAGAGTATACAGTTCAAAATGCAACTTGATCCTCGTTTCAAAATTACAATAAACAGTCGTGATATGAGCTGATCTGAATTATTTCTGTGCGTTTGGGTCGATTTCAATGGAACTTTATCAGCTGATGGGGACATTACGGGGGCAGTGGTTGTGTAACCAGTGCATCGGGGATGTAGGGAGCTGCCCGAATATTTGTGAAAAATACTGCTTTTGAAAATCGGCGTGGAAACGAAAGCTTCTATCAGGTGGTGGTAGCAAATCACTTTCGTTAGCGGTTTTTTAGGGTAAGAAGTTAAACTTTCAAAACAAATTCAGGAACTTAATTGCTATGCACATCAGGGCGCTGAGGTTGATATCTGTAAAACGGCGTTTTTTACAAAAAAATAGGACAGCTGCCAACATCCCCGATGCACTGGCTTCAGAACGTCAGCCACAGCAACCCCAACGCCCATCAAAAATATACAGATATAAAAAATCACGGATGTTTACTCACAAGTAGGCCCTATGATTGTAGGTTTCTTGCGGTTATGTCCACTCTCTGATTTGACTTTCTTCTGCACTTCACAAGCACCGTCCTGAAAATGAGAATAATCGGGCGTCCGTCGAGACTTCTTCCACCCTTGGTCACGTGATTCTGTAAGTGATTCCTCATCATGGTTCGGCATATCACGTGATTGTTTTACCCAGCAGCTTGGATTGACGTATGTAGCCTGGAACTAGTGCAAATTTATTTAGCCACTCATATTCCCGTCGTTCATCCAATTAGGCCAGATAAAAAAAATACTTGTTTAGCGTCCGGGCACTTTAGTTTTTCAGGATCGGGACGGAGGTTTTTATTTTTATTTTTAGTAGCTTTTAGCTGAAAAGATAAGTCAAAAACAAATTTTAAAAAAAATTTAATTTTCAAATTTTAGAGTGGGCATTTTTTTAATGGAAAATGCATTACAAAAAACATTCAGGGGTCTTGTATGGGCGGTTATAACCGCAAATAACGACGTTACAAAATAAAGACGTTTGTTGTTGTCATAATCTCTAGACGTTGTGGTGATCTCGAGTCGTAGCTTAGAAAGACAACAGGTGGCGCTACACTTTCTCTATACGTTGTGGTAATCTTGAGTCGTAGCTAAGAAAGACGACAGATGGCGCTGCAGTCGTTCACATGATATTGAGTTGTAGCTAAGAAAGACGTAAGGTGGCGTGTCAGCGAAGAATGACGAAAACACCCGAAGTGTAACGAAGGATACAGCGCCATCTTACGTCTTTCTTACTACGACTCAAGATTACCACAACGTCTAAAGAAAGTGCAGCGCCATCTGTTGTCTTTCTTAGCTACGACTCGAGATCACCACAACGTCTAGAGAAAGTGCAGCGCCATCTGTCGTCTTTCTTAGCTACGACTCGAGATCACCACAACGTCTAGAGAATATGACAACAACAAACGTCTTTATTTTGTAACGTCTTTATTTGCGGTTATAACCGCCCATAGTCTTGGCATTTTTCAGGTCGGGAGGGGACGCTAAAAAGTATTTTTTTATGTGGCCTTATTAAATTGACTTGACTTGAAAATCGAGGCAGAGGATCGGGACGTATCTTTTGTTCAACACAAAAGATAAGTATCACACTTAGACTTAAGTAGTTTTATGAATACGGGGCCAGGACCCATACCCATATTCATAAAGCTACTTAAGTCTAAGTGTGGCAATTATCCTTTGTTCAACACAAAAGATAAGTGTCATACTTTGACTTAAGTATGTTTATGAATATGGCCCCTGGGTCCAAATCCATAAAACAACTTTAGTCTAAGTGTGACACTTATCCGTTGATCAATACAAAAGATAAGTACCACACTTTGACTTACGTATGTTTATGAATATGGACCCAGGTGTATTTTAATAAGTCACCTCTAGTTTTAGCGGAACAGCCATGTTATTCATCCGACGATACGGTTGCAGGTGGTATTGTTGTATTTCTTTATATCAGTGCCCCAAAACATGAAGACCAGGGTCCATATTCACAAACATACTTAAAGGTGCTCTAGTTCGAATTGTAAACATTACGGTTTGTTTATTTACATGGTTGATTATAATAGTTATTTTTCCTCGGACAGGTGGCAGCACCGTGTATTCCAAAACATTAATGTTATCTATATATCTATCTTGATAAATATTCTTGTAACTGAAATATATTTATGACTTTACACTCAAAAACAAACAAAAAGTTGTGAAAGGCGAGATTTAATTCGATTTTATCTGATTTGTTAGTACCAGAAGTTGACAATAGGTGGCACACCGTAATGTTTAAATTCGAACTAGAGCACATTTAAGTCAAAGTATGATACTTATCTTTTGTGTTGAACAAAGGATAAGTCAAAGTTTCACACTTATACTTAAGTAGTTTTATGAATATGAGTCCAGGGGTAGCCGCATAGAAACTTTGCTAGCGCTAGCGGAGCCTAACGGTGTTAAAATGCATGGGAAAATGTACAGCACTATCGGCAGATGGGCTCCGCTAGCGCTAGCGGAGTTTCTATGCGGCTACCCCAGGAAGACCTACATGTACTCAAGCAAAAGAAAAGCATGTCTGGCAATAGTTATACAGACAGAAGAAACTAATTGACTGGGACAAAAATTGATTATCTATTTTTTGGTACCACGGACCTAATAAAAACAAAGCCAATTTAAAGAATATGCAGGTTGAACAAACCTGAAACGTGTATGTATCTTTGCGATATCTTTTGCGATAATATTATGACGAGCTCTGAAGTTACAGGACCACTATTTTGTGTTTTTCTGTGCCTGTAAAGTTGAACCATCTTTTTAAGGTGGGGATTTGGCCTAGCGGTTAAGGCGTGCTGCCCCTGAGTGCTGGCGATTGATGCCTTATGCGAGGGTCCGTAGGTTCGAGTCCGGTAGTAAGCTATGTCTTTTACCTTAGAAACCAGGGCCCAAATCCATAAAGCCTTGCTAGCTTAGTTGGTTGCTAGTTGTGTACATCGGCCTGTACAAACTGGGCACTTTAGCAGGCAACTAAGCCTGGCAAGGTTTTATGGATTTGGGCCCTGTTATTATTTCATGCCCTGTAAAGTTGAATTGCGGAAAATCGAAAAATGTCACCAATCTTGAAACTATTTAATTCATACTGAGTGTTTATTCTATAGCCATGCACTAATCCGTCATTGAACAATGGAAGCGGACACTTTTGACAGGGGACATTTTTTACTGTTACATCTGTCGCTGAGGGCCATATGTAGAGCAACTCAGGCAGACGTGAACAAACGTTGACCCATTGATTTTAACGTGACAATATTTGGCGAAAATCATGTCAACACGAAAATCAGCATGTCAACACCACCCTGGGACGGCCCAGGGATCAACATCTGTCTAAGTGTATGCTGTTCTTTCTTGTTCTTCTCATGATTATCGAAAAATCTATGCACCTCGACTCCGCCAGGCCCAGCACAGGAATTCGAAATTGACAATTCCGTTTTTGTGTACTTTTCAGCTCACCTGGTGAGCTCTCGCGGTGGTGCACCGTCAGTCGTCGTCCGTTAGGAGGGCACGTGTCGTAACCGCTGAGTCTATTGACCTGAAACTGTGTGTATATGTACCTCTATGTAAGATGACCTGTGACACCAAAATTCGGTCCGATTCGATTCTTGGCTTGGCCACTAGCTGGCCAAAACTGAAAACGCAAAAAGTGCAATAATCCCAGGGGCCGTTTGCACAAAAGTTAAAAACCACTGTTAGTTTATCTTGGCGTTAACTTATCCCAAAATGTTAGTTTTGTTAGTTAACACCAAGTTAGGGATTTTAACAGGAAAAGTTAAATTAACAGACTTTTATCTTTTCAAGTTTTGTGCAACCGGCCTCTGAACAACTGGCTCGATCATCTCTAAATTTTTATCATTGGTGCATCTAATAAGGATCCAAGACATATCAAACGGGTTTTTGATTTGACCTACTTTTCAAGGTCACAGAGGTCGGTGTTTAAAATTTTGCCATGTGGTGGCACGTTTCGTGGGTATTCGACCTAGAGTCTTCTACCTTGGTGTGATTATGTATCTAGGTCCCCTCTTAGGTCTTCACTAAGCAATTTTCGGCCGAATTCTTCTTCAAACATGGCGGCCGTCTTGGAAAATGGTATTTGGCCCATATATCATAAATTACAGAAACTAAAATGTTTCGACCTTGAAATTGTAGGTATGCGGGTGCCCTCTATGCGTTCGTCGAATTTTAACCCGTTTCGACTTCAAATATGGTGGTCAGTCGGCCATCATGAAGATGAGACATTAGCCAATATCTCATGACGAATTGCAACTGGAGTGTTGTAACTTGGTACGAAATGTATGTAGGTACCCTTGAGGTGTTTGCCAAATTTTAGCTCTATTGCACTTCAAATATGCCCGCCAGTCGTCCATCTTGAAAAATGTACTTTGGCTCATATCATATGAACAATACCACAAAGGAAGTTCTAACCCGGTGTGATGTTTCCCTGCAACATATTGACTTGACACTTGTTGTTCGTTCTTCTGGTACATTCACCCAGGTGAGCACATGGTCCACGGACCATTTCATTTATAGATGGCAACTCAAGGGGAATGGTTATGGAATGGTCCCCAATATTTGACCTGATCATTTGTAAATCATCGCGGCAAGATCTGTAATATCTGATAAGGAACTTGGCAGAAATCATCTTTTGAACGTCATTGTGGCGGGATCACCCCTGTCTTCCAAGTGTACTACTACGCCAGTTTGAAGTAGGCAAGAATTGGGGAGGTGAGGGGCCATTAGGGGTACACATTGGGCCATATGAATGAAGGCTATTATGCTTTTACTTGAATTTTGCAGCACAAATTCACTACGCTATGCTGTACAAATCTGAAGTAAAAGCATTTGCTAGCTTTTATTCATATCATTCACGGGCTTGATCCGAATGTTCGCGTGAAACACATCACAAATGATATAAAATATATAATATTGACCATTTTCTGAGTGGACCGAATGACGAATCTCCAGCAATGAACACGGCCCGCAAACGTCCGTTAGACACCGCCAAGAAAGCACCGACAGACCAGACAAACACACCTATAAAACCAACAACAATTAAAAATTGTATATGTAAATCTTTAATAAAGCACAAAAACGACACACAAAATAGTATTAACATAAAGGCGTCTCTGAATTTTGCAAATTTTCGACCCCAACAGGGGTCTTCCTGGGGCACTTTCTAGTAGAGTAAATTTACTTCTGGTATCTCTACTCGAAAGTGACTGAGGAAGATCCCGGTTGAGGTCGAAAATCTGCAAAATTCGGAGACGACTTTATGTTAAAGCCCCACTGTATTGAATGTGAAAAACGCAAATCATCGCCGCGATTCTTGACGTCAGTGCACGACGTCATGACGTGTAAAATGTACTGCGCTCTTCCCGAATACGTTAGGGCTCTCCCTGCAGCTTTTTATAATGTGTGCTGAAAACTAGGCCTTGATTCTCTGAAATACGTATCAGACAAGCATTTTGGGGACCTTCACAAGCTATGAGACCTCTTATGTGAACTCTCCTAACATTTTGAAAATATCGTAAAATTCAATACTGTGGGGCTTTAATACTGTAAATCTTCAATAATATTACTCGAATATCATTCACATTTGACATAAATGTGTAAAGGTATTACCAAACGAGGATCGGCTGTCCTTCATTGTATACACGAGACATTTCTGAATAAGCATGTTGTTGGAGTTCAAGAGTAGATGCAGAAATTTGATGAATCTTTTTTGCAAGTGGTAAATGATGTCTCCATCATTGATAATAAAAGGAATCAGGTCATTAGTGTTCGTTGAGGAATGTCCAAAATTTTTCTGATTCAATTTAGTAATAATCACATGTCCTAGATCCCGCAAAGGGTAGACTAATCCAAAATCACACCTAAGTTACAATAATTTACCACCGTAACAATAAAAACTAAGATACATGTAGCTAAACCCTAATTCCTAATTCCTCAACACAAGGGCGAGGAATACGAAGCCATTGAACCATATCACGTAAACACTTCATCATGTAAACAAGATGGCAGACCATGTTGAAACAATCTAAAGCGGGTGATCCACTGTTGCGATTTTGGCTTGAGACGGGGTTGCGTTCCCTTGCGGTTACCTTATACGGCAATCGGAAGTCCATATAAGGTAATCGCAAGGGAACGCAACCCCGTCTCAGGCCAAAATCGCAACAGTGGATTGCTCCTCGTGTAGCTCAAAACGAATTCTGACATCTCCACATCATCAGATCATGGCCGCCCTTGGTCTTCCTCATCAGACGATGAAGACGCATATTGCTGTATTAGATCCATGTTTCATTCTGATTTTATGATGCAAAAACGTCACTCACGTTTGTATATGATTTCGCGACCGCTAGTTGACAGACGTTCCACTAGCATCAATCACCAACCTCGGCGGCAGGTTTTAAAATGGCGCAATTTTCAAACTGGGTGACGTTTAGGGTCACCCAGTTTTATGCTGGGTGACATTAGGGTCACCCAGGACGACATTCACCCATTCGGCCATTCCTGTTGAGTTTTCTAAATGTCGATCTTGTATTTCCTGGCGATATCTTCAGCTCTCCTCTGTCCGAACTCTTTCGTCATGACGTCAGAGGGAAGGTATGGCGGGAGGCCACTGAGTGACCCTTGAACTCGATCAGTGTAAGGGAATCCCCAGAACTCGAACAGTGGACTAACATTTCTTCCAGTCGTACGCGAGAAGCGAATGATCCATTCTTTGATTTCTTCTTCATCATCAGCAGGCTTGGCACTCTTCGGCACGGCATCGTACTCTCTGAAGACTTTCTTGTAGGCGTCCCAACCGAAGTCACGGGCAAGTTGTGCGTAGATAAACAGGGCAAGCCCAGCTTTCTTCTTCCATGTTTTGAAATCAACTCCTTCGGTGAAGTATTTCCGGGCTTCAGGTATTTGACCTGCTAACCAGGGATGAATCCACAGTGGCCTGTTGTAGATGGTGTCCATGGCATGCAGGGTGAAGATGTTGCAGGTCACTTCACCGGTCCCACCCCAGGTCCACCAACTATGCTGAAAGTTATGGCCTAACTCATGGAACATGCCCCACAAGCCGCCATCTTGGGTCTTAGGGTTGATAAGGCCGTCGACGTTCAGGAGGAAGTACTTTCCGCCATTCTGCAAATACATTGTATAACAATCATTAGGTAGTGTGTTGTAGAACACTGTGGTACAGTTAAATACAAGGTAACTGAAAAAGAATGCAGTGTTTAGCTGCCAAAATTTAATTGAAGTACATACCTTCGTTTAATGGAATTCGTTATGGGCGTAAAAATTTTAGCTTTGAGGCTGCTAGGATATGGAATGGCCAACCAGGCCACCTCAGATCCAGTACCGATTTGCGGGAGTTTAAACATGCCCTAGGTACATGGACTGGGGACGAGTGTAAATGTGCAGTGTGTAGCCCAAAATAATTCATGTGCCAATTTCACTTCACCATCCATAATTTCTTTCTCATCATCCTGCAGATTAAAATGCAGAACATTGTACAACACTTACCCTATTCGGCTCAACGACATCAAGATGGGTCACAATGGGATACCCAGCGTGCATGTAACCTGCGACTGGTTGCTCATCAGCCACCGTCCACTGGCCTCGACCCAAGGACGGGTCACATCCCCGCAACTCCATGTGCGCTCTTACCACATTGTCCCACATGCGCATGACGGATCCGGGATCTTTGACATGGCGGATTGCCTTGGAAGGTAACGTGATGGTCAACAATTCGCCGGATATGTCGCACCAGAGACCAGGCTTCTTCGACTCAACATTTTCCCAATCTTTTGCTGTCTCGTACGTGAACCTCGGGGCGGGGACAACGTTGCTGAGAGTAACCCTCAGTTTTCCCTCAGATTTTGGACTCTTGAGGTAAACCAGTCCTCCAAACGGATTCCTCAGCTTCAAAGTGGAAGAGCCTAACTCTTCACTGACGCCAATCTTCGGCCATCTTGTCCACGGCTCTTTTACGGAGAAATTTTCATCTGTGTGGGCTCCGACGATTACGGACCATCCATTCGCCTCACCACTTTCTCTAGACCAGGAAAGGACTAACTCCACTCCAGCAGGCAAATAACACCCCGTCGGAATCACCCGACCCTCTTTGCCCAAGACATACACCGTGGCGGTCTCCAGATTCGGGGGCTGGTCAAATTCACCAGGAAATTCCTCGCGGCCTTCGGCAACGACAGCTTTGCCGGACTGACTTTCCTGCAGCATCATCAGATTCAGTAACTCTGATACTCTTTTCCCAGCCTGGCTTGAGATAGGGTTACCTTTGGTCGGGGCAGTGCTTGAAAGCTCCGCTGCAATCGCCTTCACACTAGCTGCAGCCTCCAGATATAATTTCGCCTCTATCGGTATGCAAACAATATTGCGGGTGATCTTCTTCAGTCGGTTGGCTTCAGCCGGCTGTCGCAGTAGTTGTACAGCATGATCTATTCGTGCGTCCTTCGCACTGTTTTTTCGGTAACAGGCAGGCTCCCCGACGTACTGAAGTAATCGTCGAATCTTGCGTAACACATCCCAAGCTTCCTCATGAAGAACGAGATTGAAAACTCATCAATGGACAAACCAGTGACCTGGGCTGTTCCCCATGGACATACCCCGCAAACCAACCCTCCCCCGTTCTCTACCCATTCCAACAGCTGCTTTAAGAAGTCATCACTCTTCCTTACGCTGGACCAGTAAAGAAACGTGTTATCTGGGATGGAGGCGAAGTCATTCACGTGATCAGCATCCATAGCAACTGCATCCGCTCTTCCTCTCGTCACCCAGCTCCCCACATTCTCGAGCAGTGTCTTGTTCCACGTCGGTAGTTCTTGAAATCTGTACTGTTTTGTAAAAACGTCGTGAGCGAATACGACCACTCGCCCTTTTCCTGTCTCACCAGCAGCGATCAGGGTCTCAAGAGTCCTGTTGGACAAAATAGCATCCGAGTTTTCTCCGTAGACGATGATGAAGCCAGGAATTGCCCCATTGTACTCGACGGTCGACACATTGGCGAGGATTTCCTTTCTCCATTCAGCCATTGTCTCCTTTGCAGTCGCTGCAGCCTCGGTGTACAATATCGCTTCTGTCGGTAGGTAAACAATATTCCGGCTGATCTTCTTCAATCTGTCGGCTTCAGCTGGTTGTCGCAACAGGTGAACAGCCCGATCGATCCGTGCAATCGCCGCACTGTTTTCGGTAACAGACAGGCTCCCCGACGTACTGAAGTAATCGTCGAATCTTGCGTAACACAAACCAAGCTTCCACATGAAGAACGAGATTGAAAACTCATCAATGGACAAACCAGTGACCTGGGCTGTTCCCCATGGACATACCCCGCACACCAGCCCTCCGCCGTTCTCTACCCATTCCAACAGCTGCTTTAAGAAGTCATCACTCTTCCTTACGCTGGACCAGTAAAGAAACGTGTTACCTGGGATGGAGGTGAAGTCATTCACGTGATCAGCATCCATAGCAACTGCATTCGCTCTACCTCTCGTCACCCAACCTCTCACATTCTCGAGCAGTGTCTTGTTCCACGTTGGTAGTTCTTGAAATCTGTACTGTTTTGTGAAAGCATCGTGTGCGAATACGACAACTCGTCCTTTTCCTATCTCACCGGCAGCAATCAGGGTTTCAAGGGTGCTATTGGACAAAATGGCATCCGAGTTTTTTCCGTAGACGATGATGTAGCCAGGAGTTGCCCCTTGGTACTCGACGTTCGACACATTGGCAAGGATTTCCCTTCTCCAGTCAGTCATTGTGTCCTTTGCAGTAGTGGCAGCCTCAGTCCCTGTCGGTATGGAAGCAATATTGCGGCTGATCTTCTTCAGTCTGTCTGCTTCAGCTGGCTGTCGCAACAGCACAACAGCCCGATCGATCCGTGCAATCGCCGCACTGTTTTCGCCAACAGACAGGCTCTCCGACGTGCTGAAGTAATCGTCGAATCTTGCATAACACATCCCAAGCTTGCTCATGATGAATGAAGTCGCAAATTCCTCATAGGATAAACCAGTGACCTGGGCTGTTCCCCATGGACACACCCCGCACACCAGCCCTCCGCCGTTCTCTACCCAATCCAACAGCTGCTTTAAGAAGTCATCACTCTTCCTTACGCTGGACCAGTAAAGAAACCTGTTATCTGGGATGGAGGCGAAGTCGTTCACGTTATCAGCATCCATAGCAACTGCATCCGCTCTGCCTCTAGTCACCCAGCTCCTCACATTCTCGAGCAGTGTCTTGTTCCAGTTCGGTAGTTCTTTAAATCTGTACTGTTTTGTGAAGGCATCGTGAGCGAATACGACCACTCGCCCTTTTCCTATCTCACCGGCAGCGATCAGGGTCTCAAGGGTGCTGTTGGACAAAATAGCATCCGAGTTTTCTCCGTAGACCATGATGTAGCCCGGAGTTGCCCCGTGGTACTCAACGGTTGCCACATTCGCGAGCATTTTATTTCTCCAGTCAGCCATTGTCTCCTCCGCAGTACCTGCGGCCTCGGTACCGGTATATGATTTCGCTTCTATCGGTATGCAAGCAATGTTGCGGCTGATCTTCTTCAATCTGTCGGCTTCAGCCGGCTGTCGCAAAAGTTGAAAAGCCCGATCGATCCGTGCAGTCGCCGCACTGTTTTCGGTAACAGGCAGGCTCTCCGACTTACTGAAGTGATCGTCGAATCTTGCGTAACACATTCCAAGCTTCCTCATGAAGAACGAGATTGAAAACTCATCAATGGACAAACCAGTGACCTGGGCTGTTCCCCATGGACATACCCCGCACACCAGCCCTCCGCCGTTCTCTACCCATTCCAACAGCTGCTTTAAGAAGTCATCACTCTTCCTTACGCTGGACCAGTAAAGGAACCCATTATCTGGGATGGAGGCGAAGTCATTCACGTTATCAGCATCCATAGCAACTGCACCCGCTCTACCTCTTGTCACCCAACTCCTCACATTCTCGAGCAGTGTCTTGTTCCACGTCGGTAGTTCTTGAAATCTGTACTGTTTTGTGAAATCATCGTGAGCGAATACGACCACTCGCCCTTTTCCTATCTCGCCGGCAGCGATCAGGGTCTCAAGGGTGCTGTTGGACAAAATAGCATCCGAGTTTTCTCCGTAGACCATGATGTAGCCCGGAGTTGCCCCGTGGTACTCAACGGTCGACACATTCGCGAGGATTTCCCTTCTCCAGTCAGCCATTGTCTCCTGCAAAATGAAAGAAAGAAGCATGCAGAGAGGGCGAATCTTTTGAAAATAGTGACGTTAATAAACAGATGATTCGGGCGTAAAAATCATAAAAAAGGAAACCAGCCCTTCTATATAGAAACACACCAAAGACCCGGTCAGACGGTATCACTCTATGGGCCGTATTTTAGAATGCAAAAATGTGACCCACTCCAGCGAAATTAGGCGCTTGTTGCAGGTTATCACCATTGGCCATTAGTTTACTCAACTATTATCAATGCTGCCCACTAATGTTGTCAACCTACATTTCAGCTGTTGTGTTGTAAGACCGTTAACCCTTTCCTCGGTTGCGACAAGCGTCTACTTTTGCTGGAGCGGGTCACAAATGTGTTTTTCAGACCCTTTAGTAAATAATGGACCAATGGAAAAAGAAAAAGGATTCCGTGCCAGACGCACCAAGGCATGCTCGATGTCCTAATACTATTGTTACGTATTCATGTAAATACTCTAATTTCACGAAAATAAGACCGGTGCTGGGCCCATGTTCCCGAAGCCGTCGTTAGGTTAACGATGTCGTTACGCTATGCATTTTCCCAGTTTTAACGAAATCGTTAACCTAACGATGGCTTCGGGAACATGGCTCCTGGATAGTTAAGCCAAACCCAATGCATAACTTCGCAACTCATGGTTCGAATCCGTGAATAGAGTTGACCATGGATGATTGACGTCTTGCCTACCCCTCATGGACTGACAGTTTTAATTTTGTTGTCATTTTCTAAATTATCAAAATCATAATTTTGAATAGCCAGGGATGATCAATCCCATATAGCCCGGAGTGCGAATTTTTTTTTCCTAACCGGTATAGATTCCTAACCAGTATATCCATTACGAAATGAAATTAACGACGTGAATGGTGGGTTAAGGGTTGGGTAGTGTAAGGGTTGGGGTTAGGGTCAGGGTTAGTGTTAGCAGTAGTATTAGGATTAGGATTAAGATTAGGATTAGGATTAGCTTTTGCTATATCGGTTAGGAAAAAAAGTTGGTCGATATATCGGTTACGAAAAACAAGTTCGCGCCCGGGGTACTAGTTAAAGCCAACACATACAGTAGTGTGCAAAAATATTAGAACACTTGCCATGAACTGGAAAACGAAGTATTATTTCAATGAAATGACCCCAATGTAGCCATTAAATCATCGTTTCTTAAATGGAACCTTCAACCATACGGATCTTGCATAATGAATGTTTCAGAGACACCTGCATGATACCTTTGTCAATTTCTTGGGAACATACTGCATTTTGGAAATGCTGAAAAACTCTAAGAAAACTCTCTGGAATGAGCTTCTGAGAGCGCGGAAATACATAGAC
>NMRB01000829.1:185969-247816 GCA_002633025.1 Notospermus geniculatus | reverse complement strand
ATTTCCTGCATTCTGATTGGCTGTGAGGGCAATGTTTACAAACGTCATCCTTCTGTTTACAAAACGACTGTCGATTCGCTTTAATTATATTTTGTGATTAAATGTGGTCCATTATAATCTCTGTGAATAAATCTTTCACATTCATTGTGCTACATACCCCAGAGGTTTGGGACATGGAACATTTAGAGTGCACATGTTTAAAAATGCTTATGTCAAGTGGGTTAAAAAAACCGTGTGCACATTTACCTGACTATGACCTGTACAATTTTTGAAATTAGCGAGTGGTATTTAGTGCCCTGTATCATATGGTTTATCCAATATTTATGGAAAATACTTCAACCTTGTTAGACCGTATTTAACTGATGAGGAATAAAAATACCTGGCAATGCCGGAAATTTCACTTGAAAAGATGGTAAGCCATCTTAAAAATAGTCCGAACACTGCCTCCTGTTGCTCATTTGCAGAACTGACGGCCGCAACAAGAGTCAGATGAAGCCTATCGCGGGGGGTCTATTTTGATTGGTCCGTCCATCTCCAGGTCGTGTTTTGAATACATTTAGTGCACGGCAATCGTATCACTTGACAACGCTGCTCTCAGGCATTTTACTAGCTGTTTCAACCAGCTACACTCGCAATCACGCTCTCTGTTCAATCTTAGCCAGACAAACCTTAAGAAAACCGCAATTTGTTATCAAAATCACGAAAAATATTCCTTTCGAAAAGCCGAATCGGCGAATGCACAGCATCGCCATCTTTACAGTTTGAGGTCACGTGATACGGGAACCACCAGTCCGTGATCTGATCATGCTGATGACGTAGAACCAAAATCTGGTTCTTCGGTTACTCATCATCTGACTCTGTATTAGCGTGCAGCAGATTCTAAAAATAGCAATACAAGTACGTGTCAGACGTTAGGACTATCTTAAAAACGGCGCTATTTCTGGATATGTTCGTTTACATTTAGTCATTCGCATACTAACTGTATTTATGATGAGAACTATTCGGGAACCACCAATCCGTGATCTGATCATGCTGATGACGTAGAACCAAAATCTGGTTCTTCGGTTACTCATCATCTGACTCTGTATTAGCGTGCAGCAGATTCTAAAAATAGCAATACGAGTACGAGTCAGACGTTAGGACTATCTTAAAAACGGCGCTATTTCTGGATATGTTCGTCTACATTTAGTCATTCGCATACTAACTGTATTTATGATGAGAACTATATCGTGACAAAGAATGTAGAAAAATTGTTGCAGCGTAAAAAAGAATGAACTCGGTTTTTTCACCCGCCCAAAGTATACGTTATTTATGAATTACGTACGTCATGCTTTGGTCGCGTTCAGTTGAAATTTCAGAGAACTGAGACGTTTCCTCCAGCTCGGGATCGGTTGATTTTTAAAGCAATGTATTTTTTAGGTAGTTCGTATGCATTCTGAATAAATTTGCACTCATCTACATATGTCACGTATACATGTATGTACGTTGGATTCCACCACTCAATCGATTCGTTTGCAGATGTTTGAGGGTCCTAATACATTGTAATAATAGTTAAGTAAGGAACAATCCATGTTGTAATGGAGAGCTATTCGATATCAGCAAGTGTTTATGCATAGGCATCGACAAAAAACACCTGTTCCTGACTTCTGTTACTGTTTCATTGATTGTCATTTTGCAATTTTGCGTTTGATTTCATCATATGGAATAGTATTAGTATACATTGTACAGTATATCTATTATCAAGTTACATCTTACATTATCACCTCGTAAATTAACATAGGTGAGTATGATATCTGCCTTGTGAACGTCGAAACGACAGCAATTGGCTACACTTCCCTTTTAGTCAATTAACTTAACAAAACTTGATTTCTAAGGAAGGATGTCATGAACAATGCAATATTTTATCAATCTCCGTTCGGTTCACAACTCAAACACTTGAAATGAACTGAGAGGAATCCTTTTAGAACTATCTGTGGTTTTTCGTTCATCGAAGCTTCAAAAGGGTTCATTTGCAAAAGTGCTTAGCAACTTGAAGTTTAGTCGAAAGTTTTATATCGGAAAAAGAACAGCGTCGAAACTCTTTCTTTGTCATGGCAAGAAGCAGAGGTGCGAAGGTGGAAGAGTCGCAGTGATTATCACAGTTGACGAAGCAAAAAAGCGTAGCGTGACATGCACTTTACCGGGGCACTTTATCCCAGTTCCAAATGTATATGGCACGACCTAACCCACCTACCGTAGGATTTACTTGATGACCGTGCGCTTAGCGCCCGGCTTACATTCCAACTGCCCGTGGTAGATGGGTTCGCGACCCGCACCCGGCAGCCTGGAAAAAACAATATATCACATAGAATACAAATCAGTGCAGCATAACATGGGATTATTCCTCACTGAAACATGGAATTTGTCAGCTAAGAGAGAGGGCGAGATCATACTGCAAATCTCTCCGTTCAGTTCCGTATCGGCTCCAAAGAACACGTTATGATTGGGTATAATTACTGTGCCAACAGTTTAGGTCCCGGCTGCCGTCCCAAACGTATTAGGCACCATTACTTAACCAGATAATATACCGGTTAATATGTGGAGCTATTCCTGAGAGAGTTGGATACATTTATTTCCATCATGTCAATATTAACAAGACATCTGAGTAAATCATTTTTACGAGATGACGCCGTCTTAAGTTTGGAGCGAGATACCAGATTTTTGTGTGGATTAGATATGAGCTCACGGTCTATCTAAGTCGTCCTTGGTAAGAAAACTTACATTACCTTCACTTGAAAATGCTTAATGTCCCTTCCCTTGGGTGTCATCTGTCAGATTTTGAGATAATTCATTATAATAGCATCATTCTGTTAAGCAGTTCTCAAGATGACCAATTGGCGTCTCTAGTGCGTGTTTAGAAGATTGGCGCCAAACTAGCCAGCCAATCAGTGGTCGTGGTCTGTTTTCAGGACCTCTTGGCGGTCATAGGTACGTATGATTCTACCAGCCAACATGGCGACCCTGCCTCTCGTCTTTTGATATGCGTCAATTTTTCTGCCATCAATGCAGGGTTTATTTTAGTACTCCAGGTTATATGAACTATATGACATGGAATTAAACGCTTGGGCCGAGGGCATCGTTGTTAGACATATGGGATGTGACAGATGGGATGTCAGTTCATTCAAATCGAACACGGATATCAACTGCAACGGTCGGGCCTAGGACCAAAGATTAATGACTCCTACCAATAGGTTGTCACGGCAGGTGCTTCCATCGAGTGAGATCGATGAAGTGAAATTGACACAGCCGGTCGTAGGCCTATAAGTTGAAAGGCCTATGATTAACGAGCTTGTTATTGCGACTCATCCTAGGCTTGTTGTAATAGTACATGTAGGTTGTGATTGTACATAAGCAAGCTCTGTCGAGAGGCATTTGGTGATTGTGAACAAAAAGAATTACAGCTTTTCTGATCCAGAAGTAGCCTCATGCATCTTGGGTTACCGAAGACACCGGTATTCACCTTTACTGTGCAGTCAAGGGGTGTGAATCGATAAGACCCTCTAAGGGGATTTCAACGATGTTAATATCGATGCCGTAAAATAGGGTTACAGTTTGCAACGTCCTCCTACTTCTCCGCCCGCCATGGTGAACTGCTGATCAAAGGCCAAGGAGTATGGTAAATTGACGTAATCGTTTTATTTTGTGCAACTCATTCCACAAAGTGTAGAGTAGAAGGCTGATATCCCAGTTGAGTGCCCTCCCCCGATCGTGAAGGCGATACTATCTTTTTACACCGGAGGGCGGCTGTTCTTATCTACAAGAAAACGAGCATGTCTACCAGGACTTTCACGTGCAAGCTGTAGAAAAAAAAATCTGAAACAACAGGAAACTGTTGTTTCCAAAGAAAAACACAACAGAAAGATATATCCTCTTCCAATGTACGTTCTCTTTTTTCCCGAGTACTTCTGTTAGTTGGGGGAAGCAGCATTGCACCTCTGTGGTCATACCGGCGTCACTAAAGCAGGTGTCTAATCGGAGTCAAACACTTAGCGACCTCATTCACGTCACTTGGGGAAAATATACCAATGTAAATGAAAACACAAAATATACTCTAGAGGAGACGTAATCTTAACTTCGCGTGTGGCGAAAGGTTTCTGCCCTCTGTGGAGAAAATAGAAGGGAAAAATGACTCGTGGCTTTTGATCAAGAGAAACAGTATAAGAAATCAAGTTTCTTTGTCGATGGTTCATTCGGAGGGCAAGGCTTCAAGGGGAGTTTGATCGAGTGAGCACTATAAACTTGGTAATGGTTTTCTCGGCTGGGTAGTTGCCCACTTCCCATTAGCTTAATAGCATTGGTTCTCCTCATGCGACCACTGATCTAGGAATCCTTTTGATGGTACATCAAAATAATTAACATTTCCATCCAAATGTCAACCACGTTTTCTCATTTTCGACCCAATGACTTTCGTCGATATCGCGACGTGGACCGCTTTGACAAGATCGTAGTTGATTTTTCAAGTTAATTTTGATTCCTTGGTATTTGGATGGCCAATATTCCAATGACTGGACGTGTTAGAAGTCCTGACTCCTAAAGGGGGTACTCCTGAAGGCCTAGGATGTCGAATTTAGTCCGAGCTCTTTTACGAACTTCGTACTGTTTGTGATTTTTATCTAAAAAAGCATCTAGTTAAAGCATCATCATGGACCAATAAAACATGTCTTCTACGTTTGGCTACATTCCTCAAAGTCGAATTCTCCTCGTTCAATGCAATTTCAAATTCTACCTCGTGAAAGAAAGTACTTTTAATAAACATTGCGCATGTGTATTCGATGTAAAGTTGAAGACTGGAATGTTCTTGCCTGACGTTCTCTCGTAGTGTTGAAAATATCAGGTGTTTTCTTTTTTCCTTTCTCTGCAGCACGAGTTCTATCATTCATACAACATGAATGTGTAAATGTTAACTTCAAAGACCTCGTACTGTAAATCATTATTCACAACAGTCTTGGAGATGGAGCTAATCTCGAATTCCGATGATTGTCGGTAGAATGGGCAACTACTGAAAAATACAAGATAAGCCTGATCAAAAGGCTATCGCTATCCAGTTGGGGAGACACTTTGTCCAGTCAGCGAGGTGTTGAATAATTGATTCAATAAGTTAAGGCGTCAGTCCTAACCTTCCAACAACAAACGCCTGCGGCCAATCACTGAATGCAAATGGGATACGGACAGTATTGACCTTCATGATTGGCTACTCCAAGTCACATGACCAACACAACTTTTTTAATTGGACGGACGCAACCATTTCGGGACAGGTGACGTTTTATCTAGGCCGTGCCCTACACACGACAAATGCGAGAGTCCATCAATCGGACATCTCCGGTAATCTGAAGGTCCGAAAGGGTCACTGTTCCGTTGGGTCATAGGTCACTTGCTGTGGTTCACTTGATCGACTGTTCACAAAATGGTTCATATAAGTCCGATAGATCCCTTGCTAACTCATCCGACGGTTCATCGGTTCCGAAACTTTCACATCAATTAGCAATGATGGTCCTTGGTGTATACAATCATGCATGCAACTAACAGATCAGTGGACAACTTCTTGCTTCGTTACACAGTTCGCAGAGAGACAAGGGCAGCATGTTTTACCAAAGGTGGACAGAACTGGACGGGAATCACCTTTGAAACACAAAAACCAGGGAGTCGCTTCTTCCTTCCTGGTCAGAGTGAGCATTCAGTACTCCGTTGTTGGCAAACCGACAGTCGAGGGAATCTCTAGTCGTTTTCGCCATCTACATTATGAGCTAGTAAACTGCATACGGAGATCGATTCAACAATCTGCTGTATCGTTCCACAGCCCTCGCAACCAGCAAACAAGCTTCCTGCAATCATTTCTGCTTGATTAATTGGCCAGCGTTATCTTGCCAAGCCTAGGTTATACATGCAGTTTTGTTTGCCCATCCTAGGACATAAAAACAGGTTTGCCATTTGAACATGATTGGAATGACAGATACTAGGCTATTCATCAATTCTGAGCAAAAACCATTTCGCAACATTTGCACTTTGGTGATATCCATAGGTAATATGTTTGTTATTGTACAGGTGCGTGCAATTTGATGGTCAGTTACTGTCGAAGTCCAGAGACGCCTTTCATTGAAAGAAGTTGGAAGTTTGATGAGGTAGTCTGTAGTTCTTGTCATCGTGAGGTAATCAATGGTTTTCAGTTCTCGCTCCCTATGAGTTCGTGTGGGGTGTGACGGAGAAAACGAGCGCTAAGACCCGCTGATTACCTCAGAACAATGATTCTTATTGGAATGGAGGATTCGGAAGCGATTGCAGTTTGGTCATTCGGAGATGACATCATGGAGTGGTCAAAGTTTGTGGCACAGATGAACCAAGTGCTCCAATTATCTCTGGTGGATGGTTTAACCATTCATGATATAGATGGGCAAATCTCTTGACAGCGGTTCTCTGCACCGGCACATTAAAATTTCGCAACTCGCCGTGTCAGAGAGAGGTTCAATGCTCCGAAGTCGGGCACTCCCATTTAACGAGGCAGCAACTATGCATCCTACTCTCGTCAATAATTTCCATTGCAATTTGCTCTGACACAATATTGCAGCCAATGCGACTGTCAAGAAATAATACCCAGTTGAGCTTATTGACTTATATAGTGCTTGCCTGGACGTTCCAGACAACAGGTGTTCGAATTGAATGTATTAGTCTGAACGACAACGGTGCCTAGGTCCAGAATCATTATCTGGAAACCACAACTACACATTTGTTTCCGGTCTTTTACATTGTGCACTATCGATTTTGAACGATTGTCGTATCATATTCGACGGATACCTCAAACCATTCTCAACAAAGCTGATGGTGACGGATACCTACTTGATAATCTGAAATCCTAGATTCTCACCGGATACGCTTGTTCTTCGATTAGACAATGGCATCTGACTTTACTCCAGTCAAATTGGACCAATTTTTTCAGACCATCTTTGTGTAACCCTCCGTCGCCAGTATGGATGCAACATCCCAGGAAGTTTAAACCTCCGTTCAGAGTCTTTCATAAAGGCAGGGTACAGAAGATGTGATCCTACTTCTATCACTGATTGAGTTGCTTGGTCGGAAAGCTCTTCTAATGGTCTGTCTGTTTTGAATTTGATTCAAATTAGGCCTTTCAAGTACTCCTTGATAAAGAAAGGGTATCACGATGCTTTCTGCAGAACCATGACAAAAGGAACCATCGGGTTTTGTATGTTGAACAAAAACTTGATTGCCAATAATTCCTTTATTACTGTGGATATACCTGTATATGAAATCTACATATAACTGACGTGGCCAAGATAGTCTAGGTAAGTCTGACGTTTACATCAGCAGTTAATATGGATATGCGGCGAGAAGCCCTCAGTGTGCGCTACCAAACAGAGGATGTAATTACTGTACATGACATCATTAAGGTAGTCAAGGACAAAGGACACTCAGGCGTGAGTCTGATTCTGTTCACATTACCAATGTTTGATATCTGGTATGACATCCTCCTAAACGACGACCTTCACAGCTACCTGAAGATACGCAGCGATCTCCACATGGACCATCGGAAGCTGTTAGTGAATTCAATGTTTCAGTACGAGCCGTACTTATGGCCGGATGTGAGGTGCGGTTACCGATCGTCTTTCATTCTGACTGTTGCAAATGGATCTGTGGAAATTGCTCACCAAATGATCGGAGACGGCGTCGATGTGACGCAAACGGACCCTGCAACAGGAGACACGATGGTACACGCTATTATCGAAGCGGCAAGGTTGGAGAACGCGAGAGAACATGAGATGGTTAATATGTACTGTGCAATTATGTCAGAACTATCGTTCAAGACTAGAGGACAGCTTCTTACAATAGCCAACAGTCAGGGTTACAGGCCTTTAGAACTAGCCAGCCGATATGGCTACTTCAGGTTGGTCAAGGCAATTATGGACACCCGAGGTGTCTACATGACTGCAGTCGGTCGTAGAGGGTTGACGACCTTTCTTCAGTATCATCTTCGGGAGTATGGTAACGACTGCCCATCGGATCGCTACTTGCGGTCGCCGTTGCGGTACCTTATGCTATCGACAACGGAGATGTTACCAAGCATCAAAGAAAGCAATATCCTCAACAACCCTGTGATATCATCTTGGATTCAAAGAAAACTAAGACTATACTTTCCATGGATTATGATCCGGTACATCTATCGGGTAATCCTTGTGGCTCTAATGCTTTACTTTGACCCAACGAAAGGAAAGGACCCCCTGAAACTGTCAAATCCTTCGGCAAGTTCACCACCACACCACAGATCAGAATCAATCGCACAGCACACCTACAATTCAGTTCTCATTCTAATTGCTTCACTATCGTTGGTGTCCCTTCTGATAGATATCATTTTCTTCATTGTAAAATACGCAGATCCACTGTTCCGTGCTCTACATGGGCGTAGACTCATCGGCATCAGAGACTACATCGCATATACACGGTTCTACGATTTCAACCAGCTTTTATTTTCGACTTTTACCATAGCAAGTTACTTGTCAGGTGGCTTGTCATTTCGCAGTGACCTCGCCTTGATATTTAAATGCCTACTGCTTCCTACAATTATATTCAGTCTGATGGAACCCTTAGAACTGCTCCCACGCGTTGGGTTCTTCTTCATATGCATGCAGAAACTGATACCAACACTAACGAAATTCATTCTTGCTAATGTCATCATGTCTTGTACGTTTAGTTTATTTTTTCATGATATTACCTACACCGATCTGAATAATGCCCATTTTATATCAGCAAGCCAAAGCCAGTACAGTATTTTCCTACTCCAACAAAGTACTTTATCTTTTGGTAAAAGTCCAGTGCTAGCAATGCAATACGCACACATATTCTTCTACCTTCTTTGTACCATTTTACTGGTAAGTTACACAATCGCTGTGATGGTTCGAGAGGTTTCTGATTTCACGAATGCAAAGTGGGAAATATACAAACTTAGAAAACTGCAAGTCATCTTCTTCGTGGAAGAGAGGTTCTTCAGATTGGTCTCACTTTTTATTAAGAAGGTGCTTCACAAAAAGGTGCCAGGCTTTTTAGATGTTAGGCATGATGTTGTGGTTGAGATGTGTAAGATTCAGGAGGAGAAGAATTTTGTGTGGTAATAGATAAGAGTGTGAAGTAATCTGAGGTCGTAACAATGTAAAAATCAGGGTGTACATGTATATGTAAAATTTCTTCCTGTAATAGACATGGACTGTGTTATATTCATGTAAATCGTCGTATTGTTCATTGTTCGGCCAGGACGACATATGTTGGTGACACATCGGCTCTTGTTACACCAGGATTTACTTCAACACTCGACGGTTGTTCAACTTGCTCTTTCAAGCTTTATCAATAGGTCTGCACTATGCATCAGATCAGCATGTACAATATTTGAACAATTGAACGCAGATGTGGGGAGAGTATATTGACCTCTTCAGATAAAAATTGCATTTGTTTTTATTCTGTTGCAGAATTTCATTAAATATGTCCCTTTGCTCAGTGTGTGTGTCAACAATAACTGTGACCAACTGCAGTTGAAAACAACGGCGTGATTCGTCGTTGCATTCACTACAAATATTCACATAATATATCCTCCATTTCATTACAGGACCAATAATGGTATGGCCTCGGCCCTGATGGAACCATACAAAATACAAACACAAAATCCTTCATATTCCACGACGGGCCAAATTGGCTCCGTTGATGTCATCGCTATGGATAGAGCGTACCGGTACAGAGGAAAGTGTATCCCTTGACTGTTCCACTAGGGACTGGCCAGAGTGTTTTGAGCAAGTACTTAGGACACTACGAATGGTTGGTGTTGGAGTTAGATGAGACTAGAGGCATCGGTCACACATACTAGGATGTCCTCCTTCTCTCTGCAACATCCACATCTGAATACACGATAAAGCCACCAATGAATCCTGTCCTCCATCGTTATCACTACATCTACATAATCTCCTTCTTTGCCGATGACAGAACTGTTACAGCGTCGGATAAAACTGCTATGAGGAAGTTGATGAGGAGGATTGCAGCTACGTAGAAGAAGAAGATGTGGGCCATCTGGATAGCAAATGGAGGGTCCTTACCGAAGTCGATTTCACTTTGCAAGAGTAGAAATATTGAATAGCGACTCTCCCAGAAATTCTTGAATCTCGATGCTGGATCATCGTAGGTCACATCATGGAAGAACGTGGTGAAGAAAACATCAAATAACCTCATTAACACCAAGAATTTCAACATAGTCGCTGTCATTTTCTGCAAGGTGATGCCGAAGAATCCAATGAAGGGCATGACTTCTAGAAAATAAAAGGTGCTGAAGATGATGATTGGTAATAGGAGACATTTCAGGAGGAGCGTGTGGTCGGCCAAGAAATCGATTTCTCTGGATATGAACGCTGCCAGTGTCAGTATTGACAACATGAACTGGTTTATCCGATAGAAGGCGGTCTTTGACGCGTAGTCTTTCAAGCACAAGATGTCTATACCGTATATTCTGCGCCTCAGTGGGTCACAGAGTCGGACTATTATGCTGAAAGTATCAAAGAGAGCCAAGATCCCACCGATTGCTCCAATGGTAATGAGGATCGCGCGGTATGTGTTGTATTGAAAGGCATCCGAACGATGGTACGGTTCTGTCGAGTTGGTAGAAGTAGTAGTTGGCTCTGATGGCAAATCTAGTTGTCCAGGATCGAAAAAGAGTACAGCGATGGTGACTGAAATTCTTATCAATGTCCAGAGAAAAATGGAAAGCACCGCATTGCGGAATTTCAATTTCATCCACTGCTCAAACAACGGCATTTTCAGGATGCCACTCGTCTGAAGACTCGGCAGCTCTACCTTTTTTATTTCATTTAGAAGGCGTAAAGGTGATCTCATGTACCGTTCTCGTTGACCGGTGATATGGTACTCGTGTAGGTTATATTTGAGGAAGACATTCACGCCGCGGCGACCTATGACCTCCACATACACCCCCTTCGTGTTGAGGATAGCGCAAACAAGCCTGGAGAGGCCGTGCCATGAGGCCAACTCGAGTGGTCGAAATCCACCTCTGTTTTCCATTACGAGAAGTTTCGTCCTTTGGTCTGTTCCCAATTTCGACGTTATTGTCCTGTACAATTCAACGGACTTACTTTCTTTCTTCCGATCGATAGCTGTCGCCTCAATCACCGCATGGATCCAGTTGTCGCCGTTCGTCGGATCACTAACCAAGAAATCAGCACCGTCGTCAACCATTCTCGAGGCGCACCTGACGGATCCAAATGCGGCGGCGAGGACGAAGCACGAACTGTAGCAACACTTCGCCTCCTTCCGCAAGAACCTATTCTTGTAACCAAGTGTCCCATTGACGATCCATCGTCTTTCAATAGCATTGTACGGAGCGAGGAAAGTTTCATAGGCTTCTTCGTTGTCAGTTCGAAGAATGTCGCACCAAGTGCCGTCCTCCGACAGATGTAGGACTTTCCCTGCAAGATCAGACTCGACTACCGGAGCGAGGGTCTGATCCATCGATGATGTAATTGAACCAATGTAGCCCGAATCTTGTTCAATATTGGCTTCATCAGTTAGTTCGATTTCAGAACCCTGCCATTCTCTGACGTTTTCTCTAGTCTCTGAAAATACCTTTGTGCCCATCCTGCTGTATTCCAAAATAAGGAATGCGTAGTTTGTTGTCGTTTGTCGTTTTTTCACTTGATCCTGTCTGTGCAGAAATTGATGCGTCCTGATCGGGTAATGGCGCTCCTTATTCGGCTTTTCGGATCAAGTATCCATTGGCCGCGAACGAATAAGTTCTGCTAGCAGGGTTCGTCGTATCCACCGTGGCGACAGTAGTGCGTTAGACAGGAATTTTGACTTCACTTTTTGGCATCAAAAGCGAGACTTACTTCCACCACGAGTAGAACAATATTCTGACGTTCATCTCACAATGTATACGACGTGCCATAGAATAAACAGACGGCTGTATTAGTCGGCAAGTGCTATAAATTTGATATCCAGCAGGAGTTCAATAGTCAGGCAGGGAGATTAAATTTCTTTCGATCGTTAACTCATGTGATATTCAATCATGGAATACACTAACGAAGGGTCCATGGAGTAGATAATGTAAAAAGTGATATTATAAAAATCCTATTTGTTGGTCAATAAACATTCATTGTTGAAGTGCTGGCTATTTCTGCCAGCTGGAGTAAAGGGGCCCAGAAACCTAACCTTTTCAAGGTCACAGAGGTCAAAGTGCGTCTGAAGTTACGAAGTTGGCACTTGTTGTAATGGTTTCAGCCTGCTATTCCTTTGAAACGTTGCACATATCTACCTCGAGGCTATAGCAACTACTAGCACACAAAATTTTGGCGAAATCTGATTCTTCACTTTGCCACTAGGGGCCAAAAATAATAAAGTGTTATTTATTTCGACTTCCTAACAAAGTGACGGATCTTCGTCAACTTTTTATCTAATGACGATACATGACGTAATACTTTTATAGGCAATAGGAGCAGTCAGCCGCACATATTGCCAGCAGATGGCAGCAAAGTTCTAGCGGACCAATGTGGAGGAAAATCTACGTGATTGCTGCTCGATCAATAATGACTGGGGTCCGCTATATGCATTGAATTGGGCAGTAGTGACACCTATTGGTCAGCTCGCTGACAGCTCCTATTGTGTTTGTGCACTACTACCACTATTGGGCTGCTGCATTTTGGGCCTTCTGGAGACGCTCAACTTGACACCGTGGGAAACCTAATAAAAGCGAGTTTTGAAAATCAGAATACATGTATGTGTTATAGTTTACACTATACTGCAAAAGCGTTATCAACACGAACGAGAATTAAAGGAGTTAACGTTAGACGCCGAAGTTGTAAACAAGCTGGTTTGTTGACAAACATGGTCGGCAAACTAGTTTTATTCCTTCGTGCAGGTGGCAGCACCAGTAGCGCCCCGTGATCGTTAGACTGGTTCCCGGTCTGATGCAACTCACTCACGATATTCACGTCAGTACATATCACCGACAATAGGTGGCAGCACCGCAGGCGTCGCGTGGATAGAGAACCAGTGAGAGAGTGTTTACAACTTGGACGTCCAGCTCCTTTAAAGTGCTTATCATCATATTTAATTTCCTGTGTTTTCAGAGAAGAAAATTTGCCACGAGTTTGAGAATGAGGACCATAACCCACTGCCTCAATAGGTGTCAATAGTGGTTAAAACTATTGAAAGGAAAGTGACATAGGCATTAGAATAGAAAGTGGGCGAATAGGGATATGGAATGTTTTGCAAATGACCTTAATGAACAGAGCAAACTTCTTCAATTTATTAGAATTATTAGTATTCTTCAGTTCTTGGAACTTTGTCGTGTTGGGACTTTTCCAAAAATAGGGGCTGAGGTATCGTTTCCTAGCATCAGGGAAATACGGACATTGTAAAATATAATGAAATTCGTCACCAATATCATCAACTGTACAAAGATAACATTTTGCCTACGAGGTCTTCCAGGCCTGCAATTCTAGCAGCAATAATGGGAAGTCTGGAGTTACCCGTACGAAATTTAACCATAATCTTAAGGAAATTTTCAACCCTTTATCTAATAATCAGTTAATGGTACATGTACATGTATATTATTATAATAAGTTTATTCATGTAAAAGTATTTACATTCTTGGTTAAATATAAATATGATGTGGAATGTTTCGGCCGAAAACCAGCTTGGTTTCTGTCAATTAGTGTCACCTCTTCTGAACATTTTGATAATCTGTTGTTAATGACCGCTGTTTTATAATAGTGATACCTTGATAGTTATCCGGTGACTTAATGTCACCCTTGTTCTTATATTGGTTTTATGATGCCGAAGGTCCAGGGATCTGGGATTTTACCCGTATCCAAAATGATATCAAATAAATGAATAAATTTATAAATAAATAAATAAATAAATGAATAAATAAATGAATAAATAAATGAATAAATGAATTTTTCATCATCATTTCAAATATTCGTTTAGGACCTGTTTACATGTGCTGCTCTCAATAGTAGTTATTATCCACATTGGTCCTTGTTCGTTCTGAAGATTTTGTCCTCCCTCTAGCAAGGATAATACGCCCCAGAATCGTGTCGTATCAGTACATACATATATAATGTACAACAATACACGAGGTTTCACCAGGAATTTTATGATAGCGATCCTACTAGAAGTCTTATAGGCATGGTAAAGTTGTGATATATCACAGCCACTTGTAAATCAGTGTACATGTACTCTCAAGTCACCGTGGTAGCGTCTCCCCGTCTACGTCTGAAGCTAAGGCACGTTTGCTCCAACGACCACGTCACATAGATTCAGCATGCTCACAATTACCCATTGATCCTCCTGCAGCTCAATCTGGGCCGTAACATCCTCTTCAAATGGTTCTGACTGATGCTTTCTTGTAAACACGGCCAGAAGGCTTTCTTGTTCTTTGTCCACGACATCTGCGAAGTGTCTGAACTTAAGCTTTGCCGGTCGTCGAAGTGGTATATCGACAGGTCCACAGCATAGTGGTGCGGAATAGTAAGCCACACCCTCCTGGCCCAGTGGGCTTGGGACTGGTCGATAGAAATGCACAACCATGCAACAATCGAATGCATTTGGGGCGATGTCCAACGTCACTGATTCATCCGAAAACGAAAACCGACCTCCTGAAAGTAAAGGACTGTTAATCAGTTCGTTTTTTTTCATGACTGAAAATAAAATGAAAAACGATACTCTAACTGACATCTACAAGTTCGTATCGTTTTACAAGCATTTTTCGGTGTAACCGTGTCTGAAAGCGCTTCGCATTACTACCCCTGTCTCGCGAAAACCTTTCAGAGAAACTGAAGGTATAGTGCATTCAGTGCATCACCTGATCCTCTCAGGTCAGAGAGGTTGGGAATCGAACCCGTGACCTCCCGATCTCGAATCCGATGCTACGCCACGGCGATTCCCGACGTCGATCTTCTTTCTGTAACGCCTAAACCAAATGTCTTGTCAGGAAACGTATTGGCTACATCATGGGGAAATCAGGAAAAAGCCAGTGTGATTTGCTGGTGTATTGCACGTGACATGGTCACATGGCACAAAACCGGTAAACCCGGTGTAACCACGGACCTGTATATACAGGTCCGTGGTGTAACTAGGTGAGTGTTTCTGTAGCTCAGTGTTCCCCAACAACAGACGCGGGCTAGAATGGTTATTGTTGGGTTAGTTGCCGCTTAATCCGTCAGGGACCGGTTGCACAAAACTCACGATAGCGCTAACTTGGTGTTAGCGCTAACTTTAGGCCTATGTTAGATGACGTAAAAATCCCTTGTCTTTTTACGTCATTTAACATAAAGTTAGCGCTAACACCAAGTTAGCGCTAACATGAGTTTTGTGCAACCCAGCCCTGGAGGGAAACAATAAGAAATTAACACAGAAATACGGGGAACGCTGATCGACGTTACACCGGCGTAGAAATTGTGCGGTTATAGAGGTTTCCCACGTGACGTCACCGCTCCAAATATCCGCCATACTGGCCGTCAAATGACAGCATCAACACAGCGTTTTTGACGCAGTTTGGACGTTGTCGGCAGTCATCGGACCTCTTCCGACCACTGTCTACAGCAAGCCGTATGGACGATTCGCTTTGTTTTTCACGGTTTTCACACCAGACCAACTACTTATGTTCAGAAACTGTGAGAGGTAGGCCTAAGTGATTTGCTGAGTTGTATGCTCCCAGTGGTCTGTACGGGCCGCTAAACTTTTGAACCGAGAACACGATGCAATATGGCAGCCTCCATGGCTTCATTTTGACGGCCAATATGGCGGCGGCCGTGTGACGTCAGTGGGAAACCTCTTCACTCACTTGGAGTACGTGATCATAAGTAAAGGCTAGGGTCTGTGGCTTCCCGAACGATTTTCGCAGGGATTTAATAGTAGTATCATCGAAATTTTAACAACGACACTGTAGTCTGTAGCCTCCAAATTGGTTTGGCAGAAGAAAGACGTCAATGGATGAAGGGTAACTTAAATCAACGAGATGCTGTTCTTACCTGATTTACCAACCACGGCCGCTGCAAACGTGTAACCGTTGAAAGCCCGCTGTTTAAAGACATCTGGGTTCCTTCGTACCTCGTCCCGCATACGGTCAACAATAGCTTGGTACTCGTTGTCCTCGATGTCCAATATTTGGCGCGCGGTGTTCTAGAAAATTGCAGAGACAACATTTATATTTGATCTACGAATGCCCAGAAGGCTCATGCGAAATTCAAAATCTGGGTTCCTTCTTACCTCGTCCCCCATACGGTCAACAGTAGCTTTGTAATCCTTGTCATCCTCGAAGTTTAATATTTGGCCCTTGGTGTTCTAGAAAATTGCAGACAACATTTATATTTTAACTACGAAAGCCCAGAAGGCTCATGCGAAATTCAAAATTCGACTGCGAAATTCAAAATTTGACTGCAAAATTCAAAACTTGACTGCGAAATTCGAAACTCGAGTGAGAAATTCAAAACTTGACTGCGAAATTCAAAACTTGACTGCGAAATTCAAAACTTCACTGCGAAATTCAAAACTCGACTGCGAAATTCAAAATTCAGTCAAGCCAATCAGCGCCCTTCTTACATCCACTGAAATGACGACATTCGTAAACATGCCATCTTAAAGCTGACGTGAATGAACAAAAACTGGAGATTCCAGCTTTGAAAAAGACCACCACGACAGGGTGGTAGTCAAGAAAAATACAGTTTCGTTATTTGAATACTAGTATACTTCACAGAAACGCAATGTACTTGATCTGAGCAACAATACATACATGACTCACGTGTGTGAAGTTATAAAAGGAATATTAAAATGATGAAAGTAATTATGGCCAAAGAAATAAAATAAGAATCATCCTCAAAGTGTATATCTGATGTACGTCAAATGAGTATTGTTTTTGAATGCATAAAATGCTTTCAGCTGGCGCTTTGGATAATACCATAAATTTAAACAAGAAGTGAATACATGTACTATAGAATGGTGAGTAACTTTCCTCTCTGGTTCCGAAAGAACATAACGCCTTCGACCTTCTGACGTCATTGGACGCCATATCTCGATGTTACTTCACTGACCGACTCATAGAGAATACAGTGGCGCCACCAAATATGCCGGTAGTCTATCAGGTTGTGGAGGTGCTTTGAAAGTGCCTATGGTCGTTTGTATTTCTCTTGACCACCACCGTGTCGTGGTGGTCTTTTTCAAAGCTGGAATCTCCATGCGTTTTTGTTCATTCACGTCAGCTTTAAGATGGAATAATGTCGTCATTTCAGTGGATGTAAGAAGGGCTCTGATTGGCTTGACTGAATTTCGAATTTCGCAGTCGAGTTTTGAATTTCGCAGTCAAGTTTTGAATTTCGCAGTCAAGTTTTGAATTTCGCAGTCGAGTTCTGAATTTCGCAGTCGAATTTTGAATTCCGGACCACAATCCAATAAATATTATATCACTAAACAAGGCCATTGCTACATGTAGCCTTTTGTCCGTGAGTATGAAGTTTTCTTGAAATAAATGATGAAATTTCACCATACTTACCAACATTCTTCTTCTACCATACCATAGCAGACCATAACTAGAGACACATACTCTTTCGCATGAAACATATTGAAAAGTATTATTTATCATCGAGTCCGTTGCGGATTGGCCAACATGCACTCGCCCAGCACGTGGACACAGCTTGTGGCACTCTTTCGCTTGAAATCTTTGAAATCCTGCATTGTAGGCCTTCCTCGGCAACAAAAGGTTCGTGCATAATCGTATTCAAATACGCTAATCAGTCAAGTTTTCAGCGGCATTTTGCGTCCCCATTGGTTCGTACATGATTTCGATCAAACCAAAAAAGCATGCATTTCAAATCGGGGCTCGTGCACTCATGGACGAACATGTCTGTCTACATGTACCATTGGTGTCTTTGATTGTCCAGAGACATCATTTTTTCCTCCGTACATTAGCTCCACAAAGAAAGGACATTCCCCCGGATGCGTGAACAATAACCGTGAGTTACAATTTTCCAAATTCTTACATGGTATCGCATGTGCAAATCTGTATTTATTTTTATTTCCTCTTGACCGGTCTATTCCAAGCGTTACGTCGTATCAAACACATTGCGGCCCAAATTCATGAAGCTATTTCAAGATTTCGACGCGTGTAATGTAACGTCAATAAATGCACACATTTCCACCATACATTTGATGAAGTTACACGTGTCTAAGTCTTGAACACCCTTTGCGAATTCGGTTCGCCGTAGGTCCATCATATTTTGTCGCTTACTTGCATCATTGCTGTAAAAAACAATATCGGGATGGCGGGCTGTGGAAACAATGAATAGGCCAACGTGTAAGCTGCGATTTGACCATAAACAGAGTTCTATCTGCCAGCGTTTCCCAGAAATTGAAGGGAAATGGGGACGTACGGAAACACTGCGAGATGTCACACCGGCGGCCTTAGCTCGGTGAATCTGAATTTATGCAATTTTCATTTCTACTTCACGAGGCAAAGCGGAGATCTGAATTGGCCTATAGGCTAGGCTCCAGTACTTGGCTACGACTTGCATCGGGTATTGGTGTCGTAGTAATACACGACGCGTCGTCGTGTGGTGGGGGGGGGGGAGGGGCAGAAGTTTGAGCAATCGCATTAAAGACTACGCTGGGAGTGAAAGGAGGAGAGACATGTTCTGTCATTCGTCGATCCTGAGTGCATAGCCTCGATTTAAAACCTCGGTGGAAAATTCCACCGGCGTGCATTTTTTTTTGGTTTGATCGAAATCATTTATTATGTTTAATCCCAGGAATGAAGCAATATATCAGGCAACTTGCAACACCTTGCGGCGCTTTATAATGGTCGGCTGACTGGTCGATTGTATTTTAGTGTACATGTATAACTTGTGACTATGCCATCAATCATGTGTTTGTTAGCATGACTCTACCCATTCATTTCATATGTATTGGGAGAGAATGATGAAAAATGTAGGATGGCTTTATGCTGTGATTCCTGTATAAAAATAAACTTTTTCAGCTACATGTACATGGATTGCACTGCTCTTATCATGAAAACCTATGGGCTTTCCTTACGACCAGACAAAAACATTTTTTTACTACATGTCGTTGCATTGAAATAACGTTGTGTTTACCTATTGAAATGCGCTTTGTGAATAAGTTCGAACCATTTTGTTATTCACATACTTATCTGACAACCTGTCGTCAGCTGTTAAATAGCCAACAATAAATCATGGAATATTTTCCTTTTTCCCCTTTCTCCTGTTTTGTTTGGTATATTTTATCACCAATGAATCACCTTATTCAAACATAAGAACAGAAGGCAGGAGAAAATAAAGCTGTATCTAGCAATATAAGTGAAAAGTGAAACGTCTACCAATGTGTGCATTTAGGAATGTATAACAGTACGATCAACTGATAACCTATAACGGCTTTTTTTCCTATTTTCTCTTTCATTTTTCATTTTATCTTACTTGTTGTTAGTATCAGATATTCGTCTTGAAGTTGTTCTTTGTTGGTCTGCACAGACACACCGTATGATCTGCCATATCTCACAAACCGGTTTTCAATACAGGTATTCTAATTCTAATGTTGAAGAGGAACGGATAAGTTAACAGTCTAAACCCTGACGCGATGTTGAAAAACGATCAGATAGGCCAACTGCTATAACATACTAGAGCCATGATAATATTGTGCATAGTATGGATTGAAGGGAGTGTCGTCCTCGTTAAAAAAAATTCATTAAAAGCAGTCCGATATATCAGATGAATTTCTACTAATTTTCAGATGTCGACCATCGACCCTGCAGGTTCCATGAAAAGCGCGGCACTCCCCCAAAGCGAGGTTCGTATAAACTCGTCGTTTAACAAAATTGAGAGTCCTCGAACCCGACAGTCTTAAAATGAATTTCCCACCACCTCGAGTATCCAAGAATTGTAGTTTTTCCAACAGTCGTTTGTTTCTGATATCAGCTTAATTTTGTCTGATCACGGGAACGCCACGTGTAAAGCGAAACAGGCAGTGATGTTGACGGACTGTGGTTGCAGCAGCATCGTTTTGGTTTTCATCGACCCTGCCTCATTTGAGTAACATTTGGAGCGGATAACTTGTACATGCACATTCTCCTCTTGTGCATACTTCATGGAAAGTTCAAGGAGTGGAACCAAATGAGAACTAGTTTTCTTCTACATATCTCAAGAAACTTCTTGAGTATCATTTGCAATATTAGAAGTGTCCATCATCAAATTTGTAATTTTGTCTACAGATTTTTCTGTAGTTGTTTTGCAGTAGTAAATGTACGACATTCCAGTATAAATTTGCTTCTACTTGGCCACGCAGTTTTTGAAATGATTTGAAAAGTACTGGTGTCCTCAAACTTTCCGTCAAGGCACTTGCACCTTAATCGTCATCCAGTGACCATTTTATTCAACGTCACCTATTCGATTGTTAACAGGGCCCATTACCAGTGATAGGTAGGCAACAGATGCGAAACATAGTGAACAGGTATCGGAAAATCCTTGAACAGAGAGAAGAGGTTGCGGATTATGTCTCAGATAAACAACTGTATGGAAAGAACTTCGTTATGGGATTCCTTGACCAAAATGGTATGTATTTATTGAATCTTTCGTTCTGTAAACCAATGTTTAGGGAGTCCATGGTGGTAGTCATCAACCAGGGACTTTCGAACGCGTCCTCGAGTCCTTGCTGGCGGTGAATTAATATTGCATTAAATCCGAATGCTGCACCGTCACATTTTAGGCGGAAATGTGAGCAATGACATTAATGATCTTCATTGTCCTATCTTTCGCTGTTCGAATAGTTTACCACGACTGGATATTATTTAGCCTGTGCTCTTTTTAGGTGGGAAACTGTCTTTTGTGGATGGCTCCGTTTCGATTGACGTGCCTCCAGGAGCCCTTTCGTTCCGCCAGGTTGTCTTTTGCTGTCGAATGGACGATGACGACCTCACAACCTCTGCAGCAAAGATTATATTCTATTCGACTATTCTCGGAGTAGGAGCCAAGGAGAAGAAGTTCGGCCGCAGAATAGTCTTGAAATTCCGACACTCGGCGGAATTTGACAACGAAGAGCAGAAAAAACAACTCGCAGCAGTTGTACAAGATAAAGGCGGCATTTTCCATATTGAGTCTGATTTTGAAGTAGATGTAGATGACGAATTCGTGACGCTAAGAGTGAGTCACTTCTGCAATGTTGGCGTCGGGGCAGATCCTGATCATACAAGATTGATACTTCCTGGCCGAAAACTGCTCGCCATGACTTACCTCGAGTACGCGGAGAACACAATGGCAACATCGACGGAACTTCGTATTTTAGTTGGTAAAGGCGACCAGGCCTATATGGAGGCAAGTCAGCTTTCCCTTACCTGAGTTAGATTATTATTTTCTTTTCCCTCATAGTAGCCTATTAGGTTTTTACAGACTAAAAGGCCTGTCTAGACGATGCAACTTTTGTTGTACAATTCCATCCAAAACAATTGTATGAAGTTTGATGCATTTCCATGCAAGACCACTTCGGTCAGCCATTTTGACTACAATCTCCCCTATGATATATTACATGATCCTGAACTGCAATCCGATTGGTCGAGAAATCGTCAACCTATACAAACTCTTTCCAACTAGCGCTCAAAGATCGAACTTGGTCCAACCGAGTTTGATAAAGTTCGATAAGGCTGGATGCCATTGAACTCTCCACATGGTCAAACTTCATACAACTTTTGTTGGGTGGAGTTGTTCAATAAAAGTTGGATCGTCTAGACAGGACTGTAGAGTTAGTTTTGTGATAATGTTAGGTACTTTTGTGAATTGAGGATTAAATCATCGGCAAACAAAATGAAAATTCTCTAAGATCAGTTCTTCTTTTACTTCGAAGGACCTCAGAAACGTCTTAATTCTAAATTTTCTCCGGCGGAACACTGGACCAGACGGGATAGAATTAAAGATCGCTCGATATGATCGGACATTCAAGCAGCTGGTATGCAGCCCCACTTCTGGCATGCGCTTCCGCTTCAGTCCGAACCATTACACCCCCAACCCGAGAGAACGCGTACGTATACATGTTGTTTGTCATGTTTGTAATTGGAAATCGTATCGTTTGTGAGTCTGACATTATGAGAGCCCGCCCTCGTCGTGGGGTGAATTTTTTGCAAACCATTTGAAACTCGATTTCTCAATTTGTTCTTTGGTTTGTCACATTGGAATAATTACCAGTGTGCACTGTTATTTCGTTAAATAGGAACATTCAATAACGTATCCTATCAAATGCCTTCGCAGGTAATCGATGCAAGTCAAATGAGACAGGATATTGTCGTGGGAAGCACTCTTGAACGCAAAAATGCCGGGACATTTAACCCGCAAGCTACTTTGTGCAACGTAATTATCCAAGAAGACAAAGACGAAAGATGCCAACGAACTCAGTTCGATATTCGGTGGGATGATCGTGTAGACAGTGCGACAGTGCTACAGGTTGGTTGGCCTATACTGTAGTGCTTGCTTTAGATACTCTGGCCTGAGGAAGAGCCGTCGCATCCCATTGCTCATGAATTAAATATTGGACGAATCTTTCGCAGGTTAAATGCAAACAGGAAAACCCAACCCTGCCATTTTCGTTTCAGAGAACGCAGCCGCCCCTCCCCGACGCCCAAGGAGCTCACGCGGGTGACCAGGTAGGACTCTCTCAAATGACCTAGACTCCTGATGTGAAAGTCACCAACATGTGCTTGCCGGGGGGAGATATCAAACGTGGCCTAGGCGTGGGCTTAGTCACAATCCTGACGATGCAATCGAAGCGTGCTAACTGTTGCGAGGTGTCCTAATGACTTCGCACATGGGGTTCCTCGGAGATTTTATTGAAATAAAAAAAGTCTTGTTTTCCCAAGGAATTATTAGGTCTTAAGTTTCTACCAACTCCTGAAGGTTAATGCAAACCCAGGGATAACCTCAGTCTTCTCATTTTTGTTTCAGGGAGGTCTGCCTCATGAATTCATCGAATTTATACACCAATGTTTACTGAGAATGATATTCTTACAACCGTCCGAGCAAACCTAGTGTCTCAGAAATATCAGGTCCGGACCCCACATAAATTCTAGAGTGCCTTCGCTAAATCTTGAATTTATGATGTACTATTTCTATTAAGTGGCCGCGGCGTCTTGTTGGTCCTCACACGATGAAATAAAGGGTGCTAGTAGCGCAATGCTTTTATAACTTATAAGATCACGGACCTTATGTTGTTCGTTAACTTTCTTGCCATCAAAAAACGTAATGCCGGAAAAACTGTAAGGGGCCGCAGGATGCCCTGATTAGGATCAGAAATATATTCTGCTTTTATTTACCAGAAAGTAGTGATTTCTAACTAGTAGCAGTGCAGTGATTAGCGTGAGGTGCAAAGAAATCAAATGAAGAGAACAATGGTTCAGAAGCCAAATGCCGCCCAGATAACTTTGTGCCTATAGGGCCGTTTAGACGACAGGCAAAAATCCACATGCGATTGTGTTCAGTGTAAACGCTACTCAATGCGGTCCAATGTGGATTTAAAATGGTCCCGAATCCACATTGGACCACATACGACCACATTCAAATCTCGTCTAAACGCAAATGAGACCCGATGCGGGTCGATCGGATCCAATCGGCTTGTCGTCTAAACGGACCTAGTATTTTCATTGTGATCAAATAAACGCTTAAAGCCTCCAAATATCCTTTTTATTAAATTTCATACACTGAGAGTCATTCATTAAAATTTTTTAAGTGCATTACAATGGTGTGTATGAAAATATCTGAAAACATCAGTGCAGCACAATCTCCACCAATGCATTTGTAGGCAACATACAGTTTTATGGAGTAAAATGCGTGCGTGCCCCAGAACGTTACCACCACCCCAGAAAATGCTAACCCATTTTGAGAGTTCAATCTTGGAGGAAATTCCTCCAAGGTTCAACCTGCATCTTCTACTGAATACGTCAAAGGAAATGAAAAGATCTTATGCTTGGGGGGTTGATAAAACGATTACACGTTGTAATAATCTACAATGACTGGACGGAAATCTTGTCAACAGGCGTCAACACTTTTTTGATTCTCTTTTTATGCCGGATTAGGCCTGCATGTAATTTACATGTATGTAAATGTGCGCCACCTGTTATGATGTGATTTCATATACGATTTCACAGATACACGTACACGTATAGTGTGCGCCACCTGTATGTCCGATTGGCAAGTATTGAACAAGTCTGGCAACAAATCTGACGGAGTAACGATCGGGTTCAGTTGCTGAAAGTGGGACCGGTAACTAACGTTAAATTGACGACAGTCGGCCTAGCATCAGGCTTGGGGACCAACAGGCTTGTCCTTGTCCTGTGATACACTCATCTCGCAGTGTTTTTTGACAACAATGTTGTTTGCTCTGTATATTGAGTGAGAGGAGTCAAAAAGATAGCCCTGTGACAGACTTCGTGCAAATGAGCAAAAATACTCAGTCGCGATATGTTCCACTGTTCCCCCAGAATTGAGTACCTTAAAAAGAAAACTGATGGTCGCCTGCAATCGATTCAACTGGCGTTAGACATACATCAGGGTCGACACCATGCCAAATTGATACTGGCGTGATGTCTTCCGTAGGGGGTGTGATGTGGATGGAAGGCACGGATATTCTTGAAGGCTTAGGGGAGGGATTGTCACATAGTGAATTACTGTCACGCACAGTATGGCGTGAGAACCAGGCCGACCGTACGGAGGCTCTTGAAGCTGAAAGTGCGTTCATGATCGGCGGCTGGCTTCGTCTGTCGAGTCGCTCAAATGAAATAGTTTCGATACCCATTCCATCATTACTCATTGATATCCGATGACTTGGCGATTCAATGTCGATGCTTAACAGTGGTGGCGTTGATGACGACTTCGATGTAAATGAAAATGTCTCGCTGAAAGATTTTCGTGGGTATCCAGCAGTGAAGTCGAGCACTTCGCAAGGTGACGGTGGACCTGTATGCGTTCCGATCGCAGTGGATGCGCGTGAGTCGCCCTCCATCCGCACTTGAACGTGAATCGGCATTGGACAATTCGACCTCAACCCAAGCATTACATGTTCTGGCTGCATCTCTACCTCGTCCACTGGACTTGAAATGATAGAGGACTCAGCGAGGCTGATAGTGTCACTATTTATGCAAGAGCGGAAAATTTCATAATCCATTAACTTCCTCTTTATAAATGCACGCAGTTTTTTACTGAAGACACACAGCGATAGAGGAAAGACAATCATGTTAGTGTACCGCAGGACAAGCAAGTAACCAATGGACTCTGTGTCACTGACGAAATCGATTAGAACTAAAGTCATTGTCAGTAGCCAGGTTAGGAGATGGGAACACTGGACCTTAAACATCATCGAAGTTGCGTCGTGCTCCGCACGACTTCCGTTGGGGTTCTCCACCGGTTGTGGTGCCTCCACATCACCTGTCGAACTATTCATTTTTGACTCTGCCAAGACTGCAAACGTCATATAAGTCTCTTGCATAAGATACATGTATTCAGATGCGCCCAAGCAGTTCTGCACTGAAATGACAAATCGTCGTTTTTGATAAAGTCAAAGTGCACTTAACGCGGTAGATATAGAAGTACATGTACATGTACTTGTGTTATATAAACTGCTCTAAATTGCAGCGAACGTAATGATTGAGGAATTAAAGGTACACTTCGATAGGTCGTTGTTCTTGATTAGGCGTCATAGTGAACATCATGCACTTACCAATAATTATCCACGTCCATGATACCGAATTTACGGTAAGTTTTATTTTACTCAGGCGATTATTGTGCGAATATTTCAACGTGATATATCTGAAAGTAGTCGATAAAAAACGAAAATTTATTCAGGTGATAGCATTTTGAAATATCAAGGCCTACAGTCACTGCGCCTTCGGGAAGACGCTAAGTTGAGTGGAGCGAAGTCCAAAGGCGAAAATGAACTACGCCCTCTACGTGTAAGTTGCGATATCATTCCTTAGTTTGGCGAATTTTGGAATAAGAAATACATATAGCATGATGGAGTTTTTTATGCGACACCTTTGCCAAGACAAACCCCGACACAAATTTACCAAAGTTCCGCTCAGCTTAACCCCGAGTTGATTGCTACAATACTGCTCGCTTACCGTTCAATAGCAGCGAACGCCATCATGACGTCATGAAGCCGAAAACATACGAAGTTGATGATGATGATGGGCGTAGACTCATCGGCATCAGAGACTACATCGCATATACACGGTTCTACGATTTCAACCAGCTCTTATTTTCGACTTTTACCATCGCAAGTTAATACTTGTCAGGCGGCTTGTCATTTCGCAGTGACCTCGCCTTGCCTACTGCTTCCTACAATTATATTCAGTCTGATGGAACCCTTAGAACTGCTCCCACGCGTTGGGTTCTTCTTCATATGCATGCAGAAACTGATACCCACACTAACGAAATTCATTCTTGCTAATGTCATCATGTCTTGTACGTTTAGTTTATTTTTTCATGATATTACCTACACCGATCCGAATACCCATTTTATATCAGCAAGCCAAAGCCAGTACAGTATTTTCCTACTCCAACAAAGTACTTTATCTTTTGGTAAAAGTCCAATGCTAGCAATGCAATACGCACACATATTCTTCTACCTTCTTTGTACCATTTTACTGGTAAGTTACACCATCGCTGTGATGGTTCGAGAAGTTTCTGACTTCACGAATGCAAAGTGGGAAATATACAAACTTAGAAAACTGCAAGTCATCTTCTTCGTGGAAGATCTGATTCATCCCGAAGCAAAAAACGACCACCTGAAAGCAAAATCAATCGAGATTCGAATCTCTCACATAACGCAACCTCACCAGCATTCAGGGACAACGACGTTAAGCACCAGGCCAAATCCCCATCCACAAAAAAATGAATGGTTTAACAATCTGTATTATACGTGGAGTCCCTAAATACCTTGTGAGAAGCCGAGGGTGACACCTTTTTGGCAGGCCTACCAACTAATTTACAGTTCGTGGACCATTAAATGAGTGGCCACAGGTCTTTTTTGACACGAAGTGCCGGACTTCAGAAACTGCTAGACTCAACAAAATATGATGTAGAAAGATACGTTCAAAAGTGATTTTTTTCAAGTTTGTAGCAAACCCTACCGAATTTCAGCGCGGTTTTCATGGTGACATTTTAATGTACATCTGTTAATATGAAGCTTTAACAAAGCGATTTTCACTGTAACACGGTCTCAAAGCGCTTCACATCATAATCTCTGTCTCTCCAGGAACCTTAGCTTTCTGAAGAACTCAAGAAGCAGCTCATGCAGCACATCACCTGCCCTGATCACCTGATCCTCTCAGACCATTTGAGAACACAAAGTGGTGACTGGGCTTGGAATCGAACCCGTGACCTCTCGATCTCGAGTCCGATGCTTAACCACTACGCCACCGTGTTTCCCAACGTCGACGATCTTCTTTCTGTAACAAATGTCTTGTCAGCAAACGTTGACTACAATACATGTACATGTCGTCCCCTATCGTGCAAAAAGCCAGTGTGGATTAGCTGGTTTATTGTGAAACGGTCACATGTGACACAAGCCGGGAAATCCCGCTTTAAAGAACAAGTGGAGCCGTTTGAGGTGAGTCACGTGGCAGGAGCATGTGGATCATAGCGGTACTGTAAAAACAATACACGAGTGACAGACTACGCCACTGTAGCCTCCATCATTTGTTTGCAGAAGGAATGCATCAGTCTAGTATGTAAAGTCAACAAGATGTTGTTCTTACCTGATTTACCAACCACAGCCGCTGCCAGCCGATTGTGACGATAAACCTTCTTCTTGAAGGAATCTGGGCCCCATCGACGCATATCGTTCTCTATTCGGCTAACGACATCTTGGGCTTCCCTGTGGTCGTCGGTGTCAAACCCAAGGAAGAGAGTGCTCTAGAAAGGTATAGAAACAAGATTTACAGTTGATACGTCCGCAACTTTTTATGCAAAACACGAAATGTGACTGTGACGGCCGCCGTCCGTCATGTTTTGAAAAGCCCGCCTATTTGACAAACCCGCCTATTTGACAGAGTTAACGTTGATGACGTCACGGAGTCTGGGCGTGTGGTAGAATCGGTCATGGCGCCACCACATGGAATGTGAGGCTATTTGTGGCGGAATCTATATGTAATCCCCAATTCGTCTTAACAACATCCAATGGCCTAAGCAACCTGAAAATTGAATTACGGTGCGTGCTATTTCATCGCGAATATTCCGGTTTTCTACTTCTGTGAGTATTTTCACAAGCTTCTACTGCAAGTCCTGGGACTTGTCAGAGGTTGTGTAATGCGCATAGCAACGCCTGCTGACACGTACCTCTCGTGTATCCCTACGTCGATTCCGCCTGGTTTGGTCGCTCTGTCTCCTTGCTTCGTCGTGACTTTTCCCCCGCAACAATTCAGGAAGACTGGCAATTTCAGGTATGTTTTTGCGGTTGGCTTTTTCTACACAGTCTATCAGTAGTGATGACCATTCTGAAAGGACGAAAATAAGCAGCCAATCAGTGGCCAATTTTGAACTATCGCCTCGTGGGAAAACTCGAATTTAAAGAAATACTGATCTGACTTTTCTGAGAAACATATTGGTTTCCTTTGAAGACTACCAAGACGAAGTCATCCCCTAATGGGGAACTTCCAACTCCGAGCACCTGCGATTCAAAAGATTCTTATTCACCTTCCCCGGTAACTGGATGGCCATTAACACTTTTAGGCAAAGACGAGTTGAGTAGCTCCGTATGTAATTCCTTGTCGACTTTTGTCTTGTAGCTGCTGCTGATATCATCTTCTTCCACCTCGATCAATTTTTTCAGATGTCTGTGGTCCCTCACTGGCGAAGGAACCAGGAAACATTTCGTTCGTGAAAACGCCTCCCTTATCTTTCTGCGGGGGATTAACCGTTTGGAGTTGTAGTATTCCTCTTTGTTTTCTATCTTTAAGACGTTTTGGAGGTACTCGTCATCGGTGATATTTCGCTTTAAGGCAAAACCCTGAAGCAGATAGACTAGGTTTGGTTTTGGAGATTCGTCAGTCGCCTCTATGGGATGAAGATGTCCGGCTATCTCTATGAAATGTCTGTATCTGTGATTAAGGCGAACATTTATGGCATGCGACCGGTGTACAGAGGAGAAAGTCCTAGGGATACATGTCCTGGATACAATAGTCTGCTTTTGTACAGCTTTAGCCGAATGGTCACGGTCTCTATAGCCACCATAATCCCTCGTTGAACAATAAAACCGGACTTAGATTCCAGGAGAACTATGATCACTGTCACACCGTTTTTTTCTTATTTCGGCAGATGAAAACTTAGAAAAAGTTCATCTTTTACCTCCATGTATCGAAACGCATGCAGTAGAATGGATCATCAACCCTGTTATAAAAAAACAAGCCAGTATGAAAAGGATACGCCAGTTTCTCGATATCACCTTCTTCTATAATCCGCTGACCGTTCATAATGACCGTTGAGGAGACGCGGTATGCTATGCCTTGTATCATGTCCTCCATGTACGTGTCGACCTGAGGTAGAGAATAAACCCTTAAATATTAGGACATAGGCCTACAGTAGGACAAAATGTACAACAGACTTAGCGAATCCTCATCTGCTGCTATATGCGTTATGACGTCTGATCTTTGTAGTGGCCTTATTAGATTTTGGGAGATAACGTCTGATGTTTACTCAAAAGCCTATGTCCAAGACATCGGGTGCAGACGTTGTCATCAGTCATCGTTGATGAATTCCGCTCTCCTGACCGGCAGAAAAAACAAAGTTGGCTCTCTTTGCTTAGAGTAACGGTCTAAGGAAAAATACGGAAGTGGTCAGTCGGTTGAATGATGATCGAGCAAAACTATCTACCATATCTGATTTTCCGAAGCCTTCTGTATCAAGGATCAGGTATGTGATCTTTTCTGTTGTTGGATCATCCATCAAGTACATCCAAATACCTTGTGTCGTAGGATTGATCTTATGACCCACGGGAAAGCCTGCATAATGTGAAGTTTAAAAAAATCCCACGTTAGTACATGGACACCGTTATTGCTGTGGCTTTCCACGGGAGAGTTTTCTCGCGCAAGTTGGCTCTCTATGGGCAATTCGACTGCGAGCAGTTGTTTGGTCTCGGCGTAAGCCGTGGGGAAACAAACTACATGTATGGTGAATTGCCCACTGTGAGCCAACTTCTGCGAGAAAACTCTTAGGTGGATAGGCACCTTAAAGCCCATGTCACACTGTGGCGACTTAGGCGGGCGAATCCCCACGAACTGGAATGAAATGGTCCAGGACCATGTACATACCTCTCTCTGTCATTACACTATTACTTGTATGTCCAAAGGGGTGAGCACATGGTCCATGGACCATTTCACCCTGGTTCGCGGGATTCGCCCGCCTAAAGTAAGGTTCATTGGCACACGGATCTGGTCCGTTTCCAGTCCGTTTGCCCCTAGTTTTCCGGATACGACAACGCTGAAGTCCATTTGATAGATTTTTTACGGACATGAACCGGACCAATTCCCTGTGCCAATGAACCTTGCTTAAGTCGCCACAGTGTGACCTGGGCTTTAGAAACCTCGTGGGGTTGGTACCCTGCATTCCCCATCTTCACATTTTCGTTCCAATGCGTTTTTCGTGACTGTGTGACACAATCGAGCTTCAGCGCTCTTTTCCTCCAAGACCTTAATTCACCATCACATATTTATTGGCAGATTTGTCCACATACCTTGATTCTTTGGCGAGAAGAGCCTATTCAACAGGTACGACTTTCCTGATTTGACATGGCCGACAATAGCGATCACAATCAGTCGGTTGTTCACTTCCTGAATCTCAGCAAGGGCTTTTTCAATAATCTCGAGCTTTGAATGGCCAGAGACCTGTATGTGGCGTACAAGTTGCTGGACAGACGCAACCCTACATGCCTGTGAAAAAAGGATCCTCTCGAGTTATCAACTGAACTGTGTGCTGACTCATTGCAACGGGGCTGTCGGGTGGAAGAGTGCCGCATTGGAAACATCAGCGGCAGTCTCTGAGACGTCGTACAAGTATCTCTCAGACAGCGCAGGATTTCTCCGGTCACTTTGTTATGCATTGATTCGCCAAGTAATTTGGAGAGCCAGAGTTGACACTGTGAATTCAATCTGGTCTGAGTTTATGGGATGCTTTTTCATGGTTTCGGGAAAGCCTTCTCAGGCAGTCCGTAGACTATGAAGCAGCGCAGTTCTTCTGACAATAGAGTTTTCGCAAAACCCCCGATTCGCCAACACAAACGTCTATCCTTTTGTTTGGTGCTCTCGTCGTGGGATTGGCGTTCCTGGGAACAATGGGGTTGGCGTTCGCGATGGCGTTTCAGGGACTTTGCGAAAACTCTCAATTGCTCTGTCAGCCTCTTGGTTTATTATATCACTGTCTGGACATTCTGATTGATCTCTTTCCCCACTTCAGTTTTCAATTAGTTGATGCATGTGGAGCTGTTGCCATGATCACGATAAAATGATTACAACAAAACAACATCAAAATTTGATGATCAATACATTTTGACAGCCATTCATGACGGTGATTAACTTCATTCTTGCACACTACTGCCAGAGGCATGATGACCGCGTGTGGCATGATTTTGCGTTGGCAATATGACTTATCAACATCAGGCCTTACCATGTTTGATATCTTGCGATAATCAGGTCCTTAAATGCTTGCTTTTCTCTCGCCGATACATTAGCATTTGTGTGGGGTGATGGAGGGAGGGAGCACTTTGAACCGCGTCGCATATGATGCATGAAGGCAAATAGGGTTTATGGTTCTGCAGAATTGAGAGTAAAAGTTAGGCTATATAGCTCTGACATCCGATTTGACGGTGAACAGCCATTATAGTTACATCTCCAGGCGTCGGTCACTCACCCCGGTCAGCTGTGGACACCATTGACAAACGAATGCAATAATGCACGAAAAATATATATTTTTAGCTCACCTGTGGTGAGCTCTTACGATGGTGCAGCGTCCGTCGTCTGTCGTCGTCGTTCGTCCTCGTCCGTTAGCAGGGCAGGTTTTGTAACCGCTGGGCTATTGATCTGAAACTTGGTACATACATGTATATACCCCTAGATCATATGACCTATGACACCAAGTTTCGGTCCGATTCGATTCTTGACTTGGCCACTCGGTGGCCAAAACCCCAAACACAAAAAGTGCAGTAACTCCTGAACTAATGACTGGATCATCTCATATCATAGGTGTATCTAATGAGGATACATGACATATGTAAAGGGGTTTGTGATTTGACCCACTTTTCAAGGTCACATAGGTCAAACTTGAAATTTTGCCATTTGGTGGCACGTTTCGTAACTGCAAGGGGTATTCACCTGAAACTTGGTACATACATGTATACAGCCCAATGTCAGTTGACCTACATGTATGACACCAAGTTTCAGTGCGATTTGATTCTTAGCTTGGCCACCAGGTGGCAAAAATGAAAACTCATATTCCAATAATTCCTGAACTAACATCTGGATCATCTCCATATTTTCATCATCCATGCATCTAAAGAGGATACACCATGACATGTAACGGGTTTTTGAATCGACCTACTTTTCAAGGCCACGGAGGTCAAAGTTCAAAATTTTTCATTTGGTGGCACTTTTCTTGGCTATTTGACCTCATATCTTCTAACTTGGTGTGATCAGGTGTCTGGGTACCCTAGCTGTTTACCTGGAACTCAAGGCTTGCCTGGGAATATTTCGAACATTTGTCATTTGTTCTTCTGGTACATTCACACAGGTGAGCACATGGTCCATGGACCATTTCATTTAATCATTTGTGTCATTATTTGGTTAATGATGAAGGCTAACATAGGCCTATTGATGTCTGTCGTCAACAAAGTATCAATAAAAGAGAAAACCGAAATATTCGAACGAGTGACACAGCAATATCGTTAATACATGTACATGTACACTTCATCATTTTGATGTTAATGAGCTAGATGCTAGGCATACGTTCACCAATGGTAACTATTCAAAAAAGAAACCATGCTCCAACAATCTACTTTAAAATGTAAGCCTATTCTTGACCTAGATTTTGCATAACATACAGCGATAAGCCAACTGTTCCTTTTTATTTGACAGCAGAGATTGTATCACAGAAAGAATTGAGTGTCACTTGATATTGATAGGCCAACATCTTCATACCGTTCAATCATTGGCTAAGACTGGTGTAACTTGGTGGCCTTGAAGTACTCCCAAAATGACAATGAAATTGGACGGTACTTACCGACATCCTTGTACATGTAATACCTGCGATCACCTGTTTACATCAAAACATGAACCACATGGACAAAGCCACGCCCTGTGGACTAGTTGGCCAAGCCGACCAATCAGCGACTTCATTACATCAGCTTCGCACGAGAACAGCTCGTGATCGTGGTACGGGTTTGACACCATTCCACTCAACAAGGGTTCTTTTGGATTCCATTAAATTCCTGTAAGTTGATTTCTATTTCCGCGTGGTCAACAATATGCTTTTTAGTATTGAATAGTCAAATTCAAATTCGGTCTTCCATCTACATTTCCTTGCAGCTGGTTTTCGTCTCCTTTTCCTTTGACGGGAGGTTTCTTTTCATCTGCAGTCTCATCAAGGGGTAACCTGGACGCGTAACGACAAACGTGAGTTGCAAGCCATGCATTGTCTTTCTGACTGTAGTTTCTCCCGAGCGCTGACCATACTTTTCTGCTATCCCCACCTCAACTAACGAGGAACATTGTTCGACTTGCTTTGATTGAAAACCTTTGTAATGTGGCACTGTAATGTTGTGGTATTTAACACATTGGATGGATGTGGTGCGATTAAGTCTATCACATTTTCGTCGCTACAGGCATCATTTTTTGTTTTCATCTTCCCCAGAAATGCGAGGTGAAGAAGTTATAGCACGAATTGATAGTTTGTGTTAACGTAGTGCATGGCCACGGCAGTCATTTTGAAAACACTGTGCTTTGCCCAGTACATAAAATTTACTGAACAATATGGCGAAGTAAAAACGATGTTGAGTAGGGATCCGTTAAGCAGACCTTAAGATATAGAAAAGATGGAGAAAATACTACGTAGATGTAGGTAGATTGTGGCGAAAACGGGATTGCAGTGTATTTCGTAAAAACGATGTTGAGCAATACTGAAACCAGAGGTCAAAACCCGATGAATAAGCAAAGTTAGAACAGATAGTAGCTAAAGTAACTGACTCCCTGAAGTTCAGTCATATTTCTCCGCATTAATGGTTATTTTTTTTGTACTTCACTTCGACATACATGGGGTAGGAAACGGACGAGGGCAAAGCCGGTGCGATGTGTAGAGGAGATTTCTGGGTACGACTTGCTTCCGATGTTACATTGTAGTTGGAATCGTCGTTGCCGATTAACCACAGATATACTGTATTCACGTTGCTTCAAACGTGCAGTCATTTGTATGTGTGCTGGGGGGAGGGGGCGAGCATCGTAACAAAGGCAGCGTTCGGAGTCGAAAGTGGACTAACATGCCCTTTCATTCGTCCAGCCAGAGCCCACACTCTCGATTTGTAATCTCAGTGGAATATTCAAACCCACAATTTTTTTCTGGATTTTTGATCGAAATCATGTTTGTTAATCCCAGGAATAAAATAACATACCAGGCCAGGCAACATCCTGCTGAAATGGGTGTTTGTAAATACCGATCGTCTGCTCGATTGTATTTCGAACATAACTTGTGACTCTGCCATTAATCATATGTTTGTTAGCATGACTCTACCCATTTCATTTCATATTTAATGACTTAGTATGATTAAATGGAAAACGTAGGATGGCTTTATTGCAACATCCTGCTGAAATGGGTGCTTTATGAATACCTGCCGTCCGCTCGACTGTGTTTTAAAATATAACTTGTGACTTATTGCCAATCCGGTACAAAAAATATATGGCTCCCCATATAGAACTATTGAAAATGATAGAACTGAATTAAATAATTTATGATTATGCGTCACTCGCCCATGCCACTTCCTTATTGCGAAGCCCCAACGCCTGCTGAAAAAAAATTGGTCGGTGGTCATTCCCCAGACGATGGATATCGGCACTCCAGCCACGCTTTCATCACGGGTGACAAACCATCCCATGTGTCCAACCCGTCAGGTTGTGTGATAGTCACATAAGAAACCCTTCAATTATGCATAATCGACCATAGAGGGGCCACTAAATGAACCCCTCGTCGATCAATAGGAAATGCCGCCCCTCCACATATAGGCCTAGTTATTACGTGGGTACATGTACTTCGCCTAGTTCGTGGCTGATCTGTAGTATTCTCATCAAAGGAATCGGAAAAAGTTAGTGATATGACATGATATTTCCAATATATCTGATGTCTCTTGGTTTCGTATCAATATTTTGAACATACAAACGTCTGAATGGTTGAACGGAGATAAAGATTTAAGTTTTTCTGCTACATGTACATGTACGTGGATGGCAAGTGAAAGTTCTTACCACAAAAACGAAACTCCGTTTATTTTCGCCTTTGCCCTCACCAGGCATAGCTTCATTGAAATGACGATATGTTTACTAACTTATCGAAATGCGCTTTGTGAGCAAGAAACCAATTATGTTCACAGGCCACATAAATTGATACTTGTCTGAAAACCTGTCGCCATCTGTTATGTGTTCAACAATAGAAATGAAATGAAATTAAATGTTTTCCTTTTTGCCTTGTAATGGTAGATATTTGCCTTTTTATGCTGGTTTGTTAAGTTTTTTTAAACATATATATATATAGGCTGTACATTGTAAACTAAAGGAAGAGACGGAGAAAATAAAGCCGTATTTGACGTGGAATCCAACTTCTTTTCATTTTCCATCCTACTTGCGTTAGGCTATTCAGGTGTTCGTCTTGTTTGTCTACTCTGACGCAAAAATTGTGATCTGAAAACCAGACAAACCGGTTTTGAATGATATATGCGCGGATTCCTATATCAAACTGTTGAAAAGAGAAAGGGAGAACTCTCCAGTCAAATGTCAATAGTCAAACACTCTAAAGCGATGTTGAAAAACTAGCACGTACATGACTGTATAGTGTAGGCCTGTTTCACAGATTAAAGCCTTGATGATATCGAGTCGTACAGTTGAGAGTGAAGTGCGTGTCGTCTCCATTAAAAAAGTTCAATAAAGGTAGTTCGAATAATATTTCTATGATTTCAGATGTCGACCATCGTCCGTGCAGGATCTATGTATGGTACGCTACTTTCCCAAAAGGAGGTTCGTACAAAATTGAGAGACGAACATCGATCTCAATTTTAAAATATAATTACGCCAACGTCATTAGAATATCCAAGAGAGTTATCCTTATACTCTCTTGTTTCTGTTTGTCTACTCCTTTGTTCTCAGAGGCATGAAAAAATACCATAACTTGTGTTCAAATAGATATCATATTATCATGAAAATCATATACCAAGGTTAAAAACCTTGGACGGATTGATTCATGATGTACATTTACATCAATCGAAACGGACAATGTCGTTGCGCCGGCGGCAGCTTCGCTTTGGCTTTATTTTTAATTTGTCTAATTATACCTTTGAGTAAAATCTGGAGTAGGTTCTTCGGCTGTTCATATACGTATAACTACTGTATATCTGCATTCTGTGTGACGCTATCTTCCTATGGATTATACATACACCGTCACTTCTTCAATTGTACACAGGGTCCCATGCCAGTGATCCATAGGCCAAAGTTGCGAAAAATAGTAAGCAAGTATCGGGATATCGTCAAAAAGAAAGAGGTTGCGGATTATGCCTCAGATAAACAACTGTATGCACAGAACTTCGTTATGGGATTCATTGGCCCAAATGGTATGCATTCATTTAAATAATCAAGCTGCAGACAAATGAAGGGAACAATCAATGGCAGGCATAGGCCATGGAGGTTTACACCCGCCCCACACTCCTTGCTGGCGGAGAATTATTGCGATGAATACAAACTCTACGCCATCATCGTTTCTTGATACCGGTACAATGTAGAATTTTCTCAAGTACTACTTTACATGTATATTATTATCTTTACTCCGCGCTCTTTTTAGGTGGAAAACTGTCTTTTGTGGATGGATCTGTTTCGATTGATGTGCCACCCGGAGCCCTTTCGTACCCCCAGGTTGTATACTGCTGTCGTATCCAGGATGACGACTACAAAATCACTGAACTGGCACCAGGGGTTATATTCTATTCGACTATTTTTGGACTTGGGGCCGACGAAAAAGAAGGCTTCAAGCGCAACATTAGCCTTAAGTTCCGACATTTGGCGAAATTTGACAACGAAGAACAGAAAAAACAACTCGCAGCATTTGTCCAATATGAAGTCGGCAGCGTTTTCCGCCATGAGCCAAGTTTTGGGGTGGATGTAGATGACGAATTCGTTACGCTGAGCGTCAATCACTTCTGCAATCTCGGGGTCGGGGCAGACGCTGATCCAACAGTAATACATCCCAGCAGAAAACTGCTTGTCATGACTTGCCTTGTGTTCGCAGAGAACACAAAGAAAACTTCGACGGATCTTCGGATTTTGGTTGGTCCAGATGATGAGGCACAGATGAGGGTACGTNGTTACGCTGAGCGTCAATCACTTCTGCAATCTCGGGGTCGGGGCAGATGCTGATCCAACAGTAATACATCCCAGCAGAAAACTACTTGTCATGACTTGCCTTGTGTTCGCAGAGAACACAAAGAAAACTTCGACGGATCTTCGGATTTTGGTTGGTCCAGATGATGAGGCACATATGAGGGTACGTTATCCCCCATTAGTGTCTGTTCTATTTTGGTTTAGTAAACTAGACGGAAATACAATGTATCTAGCGGGCCTACAAATAAAATTGCTCCCGCTCGAAAGTCTGTAAGACCATTTCTTCTTTTCTTTTGAAGGAACTACGGAATGTTGTAATTAAAAATTGTCACTGGCACTTTGGGTCAGATTTGGGCGAATCCAAGACCGCTCTGATTGATGTGCAGTTCAAGCCAATGATATGCAGCGCCATCTCTGGCCTACGTTTCCTTTTTGAATCGAGACATTTCACGCCCGGTCGGAAAGAACGCGTATGTACTTACAGATTTTTATTTGTCTACATGTAGATTGCAAATTGTGTTCGTTCAAATAGCACAGTAGCGCAGAAAGTTTTTGCACAGTTCCAGCCCTTCTTCGTCGCGGTATCAGAATACCTAATATCGTTCATGAATAAATGCCTTTTAGGTAGTCGGAGCGACCGAAATGGTTGAAAGCCAAATTCTGTTGGGAAGCACTCTTGGACGTGACAGTGCCGAGTTGTTTGACCCGCAAGCTGCTTTATGCCATATAACTGTTCAAGAAAACTCCGACGAAAGACTCGAACGACTTGCGTTCGATGTTCAATGGGGTGATCGTGAAGACATTAAAATGATTCAGGTTGGTGATGCTAGTGCTTGCTTTAGATCCGGGCTTTAAGCCCAGGTCACACTGTGGCGACTTAGGAGGGCGAATCCCCGCGAACTACATGTAGAATGAAATAGTCCATGGACCATGAACATACCTCTTTCTGTCATTACACTATTTATGTCCAAAGGGGGGAGCACATGGTCCATGGACCATTTCATTCTAGTTCGCGGGGATTCGCCCCCGTAAGTCGCCACAGTGTCACCTGGGCTTACGGACAGCGCTCTAGTGGGAACATAGCATTAACGTTATAAATTCTTGTTAGGATTCCCCAAACGTGTTCATCACAGCCGCGGATCGCAGCTACCATTTAATATGTTCTCTTAACGTGGGGACTGCTGTGATGGTACGGTACGTGAAAACCACGGTACATGTACATGTACATAGCTGGTTGGAGTCTTTTCGATCAACGACATTCCATTGCTCGTGAGTAAACATAAGCAAATTTGTTCTGCAAGGTTGAATGCAAACAAAGGGAGAACACGCAATCCTGCCATTTTCGTTTCAGAAAAGCTCGCATCCTGATGACCAAGAAGATCACGCTGATGACCAGGTAGGAGTCATCTCCAGATGTCAACTCACCCCCTGTATTGGCCGTGGGGCGGGGGGGGGGGATATTCAAAACCTTGAATGGACGTAGTCGCATACACCAAACACCACCATCCTGACAGTGCATTCACTGTCGCTGGGTTGTCTTCTAATGACTTGATGCATGGGGTTCCGCCGTGATTTTTTTATTGAAATAAGAAAGTTTTCTTTACCCTAGAAATGATTAAATCATAGGTTTCTGCCAGCTCCAGGGGTAGCGAGCATAGAGAGGTCGTAACCCTACGTCAGGCCTAAACCAGGCGTAGTGCAAGGGCCACAACGAGCACTACGCCTGGCTTAGGCCAGACGTAGGGTTACGACCCCTTTATGCTCGCTACCCCTGAAGCTTAATGCAAACACAGCCATAAACCTAAATCTTTTCATTGTTGTTTTTTTCAGGATCGTCGGCCTCAAGAAATCATCGAAATTACAAATCAATATTATCTTAGTGTGGTAGACTTAGCGCCTTCCGAGCAAACATAATTTCTTAGAATATAACTGTCAGGTCCAGATCCACATGAATTCTTGAATGGCCTTCGCTGTACAGATGGCGCCGTTACGACTCGTAAATTCTAAGTCGCGTCTTGTTGGGCCTCAGGCGATACCAGAAATGAAGGGTCCTAGTGGTGCAATGATTTTATAACTTAGTCATTTCCATGATCACGGACCTTATGACCGGGACCTTACGTTGTTCGTTAACATTCTCACTCCTGTAAGGGGCCGTAGGATGCCCTGATCATGCTGATTAGGCCCGGGCAAATGCGTTTGGATATAAAATCTTACTTTTATACCAAAAAGTAGTGATTTCTGACTTGTAGCAGTGCAGTGATTACCAGTAGGGTGAGGTGAAATACATATAACAGGAAGAGAACAATGGTTCAGAAGCCAAATTCCGCCCAGATAACTTTGTGCCAATATTTTCATTGTATATCTCGTGCTTTTATCTTTAAATGAGTGATTTAAAGTCCAAAATATCCTTTGTATCAGAAATATATTACTCCCAGTTGTATGACACACACAATACACTGTTACTTAGAGTCATTCAGTAAGTGCATTACAAAGGTGTTGTCAAAATATCCGTGTATTTCCTATGTAAATGTGCGCCATCTGTATTATATGAAATAGAAATCGAGTTTCTAAGGTGAAAGACATTGCTTCCTACCAGAATCGAACCCACGGACCCTCGCATCTGTATTATGATGTGATTAACGATTTCACAGATACACGTATGGTGTGCGCCACCTGTATGTCCGATTGGCAAGTATTGAACAAGTCTGGAAACAAATCTGACGGAGTAACGGTCGTCTTCAGATGCTGAAAGTGGAACCCCACCTAATGTTAAATTGACGACAGTCGGCCTAGCATCAGGCTTGGGGACTAACAGGCTTGTCCTGTGATACACTCACCTCGCAGTGTTTGTTGACAACAATGTTGTTTGCTCTGTATGTAATGAGCGAGAGGAGTCTAAAAAATAGTCCTGCGACAGACTTCGTGCAAATGAGCAAAAATACTCAGTCGGTCGCCGGGACATGTTCCATTCTGTTCCAGCAGAACTGAGTACCTTAAAAAGAAAACTGATGATCGCCTGCAATCGATTCAACTGGCGTTAGACAAACATCAGGTTCGACACCATGCCAAATTGATACAGGTGAGATGTCTTCCGTAGGGGGTATGATGTGGATGGAAGGCACGGATATTCTTGAAGGCTTAGGGGAGGGATTGTCACATAGTGAATTACTGTCACGCACAGTATGGCGTGAGAACCAGGCCGACCGTACGGAGGCTCTTGAAGCTGAAAGTGTGTTCATGATCGGCGGCTGGCTTCGTCTGTCGAGTCGCTCAAACGAAATAGTTTCGATACCCATTCCACCATTACTCATTGATATCCGATGACTTGGCGATTCAATGTCGATGCTTAACAGTGGTGGCGTTGATGACGACTTCGATGTAACTGAAAATGTCTCGCTGAAAGATTTTCGTGGGTATCCAGCAGTGAAGTCGAGCACTTCGCAAGGTGACGGTGGACCTGTATGCGTTCCGATCGCAGTGGATGCGCGTGAGTCGCCCTCCATCCGCACTTGGACGTGAATCGGCATGGGACAATTCGACCTCAACCCAAGCATTACATGTTCTGGCTGCATCTCTACTTCCTCCACTGGACTTGAAATGATAGAGGACTCAGCGAGGCTGATAGTGTCACTATTTATGCAAGAGCGGAAAATTTCATAATCCATTAACTTCCTCTTTATAAATGCACGCAGTTTTTTACTGAAGACGCACAGTGATAGAGGAAAGACAATCATGTTAGAGTACCGCAGGACAAGCAAGTAACCAATGGACTCTGTGTCACTGACGAAATCGATTAGAACTAAAGTCATTGTCAGTAGCCAGGTTAGAAGATGGGAACACTGGACCTTAAACATCATCGAAGTTGCGTCGTGCTCCGCACGACTTCCGTTGGGGTTCTCCACCGGCTGTGGTGCCTCCACATCACCTGTCGAACTATTCATTTTTGACTCTGCCAAGACTGCAAACGTCAAAGCAATTACCGCAGGAAGCAGTCCTAGCAATGTCTCCTCTGCCACGAAGCGCTCGGGGGTGAGGCACTGCAAAATGGCAATAGGGTTGGTAACTCCTTCAGACACCCGTTTTGGATTGTCGGCAACCATTATGGAAGTTGAGACGGATGCAACTGCAATTGGAAAGGGTTACTTAGTATAAGTCTCTTGCATAAGATACATGTATTCAGATGCGCCCAAGCAGTTCTGCACTGAAATGACAAATAGTCGTTTTTGATAAAGTCAAAGTGCACTTAACGCGGTAGATATAGAAGTACATGTACATGTACTTATGTTATATAAACTGCTCTAAATTGCAGCGAACGTAATGATTGAGGAATTAAAGGTACACTTCGATAGGTCGTTGTTCCTGATTAGGCGTCACTTACCAATAATTATCCACGTCCATGATACCGAATTTACGGTAAGTTTTATTTTACTCAGGCGATTATTGTGCAAATATTTCAACGTGATATATCTGAAAGTAGTCGATAAAAAACGAAAATTTATTCAGGTGATAGCATTTTGAAATATCAAGGCCTACACAGTCACTGCGCCTTCGGGACGACGCTAAGTTGAGTGGAGCGAAGTCCAAAGGCGAAAATTGCGACACCTTGGCCAAGACAAACCCCGACACAAATTTACCAAAGTTCCGCTCAGCTTAACCCCGAGTTGATTGCTACCATACTGCTCGCTTACCGTTCAATAGCAGCGAACGCCATCATGACGTCATGAAGCCGAAAACATACGAAGTTGATGATGATGACGAGTGTGATGTAAGATTCCTCCCTGGCAGGGTCAGTGGCATAGCTCAGGAGAAACAGGAATGGAATGCCAAATAGCGCCGCAACAGTGTGGCAGACGACCAAACAGTTCATCAAGCACCCTGCAAAAAGATCGTTATAAACATGTAATTTACATTTAGGAACACATGCCCTGCGTGTTCCCTTGGAATTCGTAAACTGTGGCAACAGGAGCTGTCAGTCGGTTGACCAATAGGTGTCAGTACGGTCTAATTCAATGCCTAGCGGACCCATTCATGGTTGATTGCGCAGCGATCAGGAGAATTTTCTTTTGTATTGGTCCGCTAGAACTTTGCTGCCATCTTTTGACAATAAGGGTGGCTGACTCCTTGATTAATCTGATAAAAGCTTACCGAGAGTGGCCTTGTAAGATAATCTATTCACCGATTTGCCAATGATGACGTTGGAACTGATGATGACGGCGGCTATGATCAGCAGGGAGGCATTCGCAAGATGAAGGCCGACCGAGAGTTTAATCTATGTATAAAAAAATAACTTAGTGAATTTGCCTTATTGTAGCTTGAAAGCCTAATGTAGATGGACGGTTCATGTATTCAGCCTTGTCAATTTCGGCGCGAGCAGATTGGAGGTTGCAAATTGAGATAAACAAGAAAAGGACATCNAACACGCTCCTCCTATTGTACTGTACACATAGGCCGCTCTTCGTAGGATTCAAGCCCTAACTAAGGAGGAGATAGGGCAGAAAGTCCGATCCACCCGATCTGTGTACAGTCATTACATGGCAAGGTATAGCAGATAAACAGGTCAACTCAGGTTGATAACAAAATCCAACATGGCTACCGTCCATTATAGTATAGATGTAATTTACATTTAGGAACAAGATACAGAAAAGCACAAAATTGACACACAAAATGATAATAAGCAAGAAGTCAATCTCCAGAATTCACGAATTTTCGACCCCAACCGGGGTCTTTTTCAAGGACCCCGGTTGGGGTCGAAAATTCGTGAATTCTGGAGATTGACTTCTTGCTTATTTACATTTAGGAACACATGCCCTGCGTGTTCCCTTGGAATTCGTAAACTGTGGCAAGAGGAGCTGTCAGTCGGTTGACCAATAGGTGTCAGTACGGTCTAAAATTCAATGCCTAGCGGACCCATTCATGGTTGATTGCGCAGCGATCAGGAGAGTTTTCTTTTGTATTGGTCCGCTTGAACTTTGCTGCCATCTTTTGACAATAAGGGTGGCTGACTTCTCCTTGATTAATCTGATAAAAGCTTACCGAGAGTGGCCTTGTAAGATAATTTATTCACCGATTTGCCAATGATGACGTTGGAACTGATGATGACGGCGGCTATGATCAGCAGGGAGGCATTCGCAAGATGAAGGCCGACCGAGAGTTTAACCTATGTATAAAAAAATAACTTAGTGAATTTGCCTTATTGTAGCTTGAAAGCCTAATGTAGATGGACGGTTCATGTATTCAGCCTTGTCAATTTCGGCGCGAGCAGATTGGAGGTTGCAAATTGAGATAAAAAAGCTTGTTTCTTACGTTGTATTGTTGACTTCCCGGTGAAATAGCTGACGATGTGGGGCTGGAAGCTGTCGATGGCCCTGCAACATCTTCTCCATCAGGTTGATTGGCCATGGTCGACTTTAATGCGTTTCGTTCGTTCGGGACGAAGTCCGGTTGAAAACTGTCACTTGCCAAAGATATCACCTGTTTTTACCACCTGAATATCTATCTCCATAGAAACCTTCACGTCAGCTGAAACACCTCTTCCCTCGCTGTGACATGTCCCAAGTTTTAACCTAGCACCTAGAAACAATAGATCAAGAGGTCTTCCAAAAAGCTCCTGGTCTATCTGACGGCTACTGTGTCGGCAGGGGCGGGTCCAGGAATGGTGGCCATAGGCCGTCGTTGAAGGTGGGCGCCTCTCCAAGTCAAGTTAATCGAAAAGGTCTGAGAGTGATAGCGATTTTTGGCCGACACTGACCCTGGCACGTTGTTTCCAGAAAGTTGTTGCCGAAGGCTCCAGAAGGTCCAGCCACCTGGACTGCTCCCTGTCCGACGTCATGCAATCATCAGCTGCTCCCTGGCTCGGCAAGGGGTGTAAATTGTGAGTAGGGGGGATCACATGCATATCTAACGTCAAGCGAACACGTAGAATATTCCATAGCAGCTGATATCATCGTCTTTGGTTAGAAAATCCCACCAATCGCAGATTTTTCAGGGCTGTGGATAGGCCACTTCAACTTTTCATAACGCACAGTCTATGGTGACCGTAGCTATCTCCATGGCCGTATTTAGCTTTTTGGTGGGTGGGTGGGTGGGGTGGGGGCGAAGACCTTTTTTGCCGTTTTTTCCCCAAAATCCGCATGAAAATCACGGTTTTTTTGGTTGGCTCTGGGGGGGGGGGCAAATGCCCCCTGCCCCGCTAAATACGGCCCTATCTCAAAAGGAGACGCTAGTGGCTAATACTATTGAAATGAAAGTGACATTCAGGTCCTGATCAATTTCCCAAACACGAAAAGGCGTCCATTGTTGCGATGTGCTCCCCGCTATCGTATTTATGATCCCTTTTACAGTGAGAGAGGCCGGTAGCTTCTTTTTGATTCAAAAACAATCTTTTATCCCTTTTTACAGTTGGCACTTTTTATTTCTACAGTTCATAGATGCAATAGGTTGCAATAGGTTTAATACGTTAACCGCACTGAAGACGGCATGATCGAATGACAGGTTGAAATTCCGCATGTGAACCTTCAATGCCCCTGCCCTAATGCTAAACATTAGCACAAAGCATGAAGCCATTAGCGCCACAAAGGCCTCGCTCAACACAGGTGGGCCTATCAAGAAGTAGGCTATAGCTTGTGTTTGGTAGTGCGTTTGTTCTGAAGACTCCCCATTGAGAGATCGCTTTAGTATAGATTTAAACATGCGAACTTTGGATGAGTGTGCCAACGACCACTGAGAGAATATCAATTGGTAAAGGCATTCAAGCCATGACACACAAGGCCTTAGCCACAATCACATACAATAAAGACTGGAGGTTCTTAGTGACTGAGTCAAGTGAGGATCGCTCGTGAGATTTCTTCACAATATTGCATGGATATCTTCCGTCAACTAAAACAATGTCAATGCGGCGGGCTACGGATACAAAAATGGCTCCTCTCAATCCAAAACTTCAAAAAGGAAGCGCATTCATTACAAATACTAGGTAAGACAAAGTCACCACTTTTCGACTTCGAGTCTATGACAGATTGTCATGTGTAACCTCTTCTGAACCCTGGCACTGTATTCTTCTTGGTTCTTGCTACCGAATTCGATTTGTTGTTACTAAAGCAGCACAGAAGCAAGAGAACTGCTTGTCGTAGTACGGTAGCGGTGTTTGGTACCAGAACAACAGATGGCGTGAACATTACATGACATGGCTTTGTGAACTGTAGACTTTCCATTAGGGCCTACTTGATCTGAGTAACTCCGTCTTTTAACTTCACCTTTCCTGATGGGTATTCTTCGTTCCTTCCTAATCAACCACAGTAGAAAGATACCAATCAATGAACACTAAAGGTAAACATTGGTAACCCAGGCAGTGGTCAATGAAATTCAGGACGTAGGCCTACTTAGGACATGATAACAAACTAGATTATTATAAAAGCTGTCAAACCTGTCACAGTGGCTTCATCTTAGTGAATAATCTCAAGTGAATAATTACACATAATTGTAGATTGCCTTATTTGACTTTTTGAATAAACATGATTGCTTACAACTGAGTGATTGACTACCTTAAAGACATGTATTCGACTCCCTGAAGTCATCCATATACATGTAGTTATAGAACGCGGACTGGATTTTTTAAAAATTATTTCTATAAATTAAAAGACATACGAATGAATGGGCGAAAACTAGGCGATATGGGTCCTGGACCGGTATTCATAAAACTACTTAAGTCAAAGCAGACCGAAGATATACACTCTTAAGTAAAGTGGTCCGAACAAGTGGAATTCAGTATACTCCTTAAGTTGTGTGGACCACTCAAAATCACCTTATATTAGACACCTCCTCCAAGGCAGTCTTAACTTAAGTACTTCGCCTAGTTTAGTGGACTACACTTGACTTAAGAGGTCTTAAGATAAGAATTTTTATGAATACCGGTCCTGATCTTCCCCCTGGCGCTTTTCCCGCGCGGCCAGCTGTCGGAAGGATGGTACTTCCTGTTCTAGAATACATGTACATGTACTACCAGCAGATGATAAACAGGAAGTCAATTTCTAGAATCTTCTGGTAGCTCGACTTGAAAGTGCCAGCCTGAAGAACACCCCGGTTGGGGTCGAAAATTTGCTAAGATTCTGGAAATTGACATTATGTGTGTCAATTTGTGTACTTGTAAAACTTGAGTCAACTCAAGATGCCGTTGAGTTTGAAAACGAGTGCCTCATACTCTCAAATATTCATGCAGAATTGACAAGGTGGTCATGCCTGGGCACAAAGAAAGACCTGATTTTAAAGAAAGTCAGTTAGGTTATGACACGTACATATAGATGTTAGCATATATCACTCTCCGTGACATGTGTTCAATGATCAAGAAGATTTCCCAAGAAATTCTGTTATGCATGACGTACCAGTACCTAAACAGGCTTGGAACATTGTCAAAATTTTGTTTAGGACACTATCAAAACAATATGAATCTATACCACTCTTGATAGTCCCCTTCAAATTGCCCTCTATCCTGCTGTACTGTACATAGGTGGACACTGAACATTATTAGTCTAAAGAAGGCTACGCACTAAATGCAGGGGCCTCTTGTTGAAAATGCGACGGGTGGACGGGAACGGGGTGTCAGTCAGTCCTCGGTCAAAACGATTAAGATAGTCATCGTGGAATAAATATTGATTCATACACCAATCAGTAACCTAGCCCTCGGCATTATATTTGCCGAAATATATCCCTTGGCTTCTATATTCTTGTCAATATTTTCTTTGCCTTATACATATATTGGAGTACAAAGAGGAGACGCTAATTGGCATCAAGGACGAAATCCACGACTGACAACCTGCATGTATCTTACTGTTGTGGTGTTGCCAACGGGCACGGCACCAAACTGTTTGGACTGAGAGTTCATCTCGGGTTCTTCAATCATGGTCGGACTGATAAAAAATAAGAGGTACATGTACCACGAACCTGAGTATGGCCCTAGGACCCTGTAAACGCTGCAATGAATCAAGAACATGTTTAAGAATTGTTCTAGTTTGATATCTCGTGGAGTCCTATTTTCAGTCACTTGGTGATACCACATGGTGAAACCATAAACTATGTAACAAGAAGGGCCGCCCGAAGTGGCGTTGAAATGTTTGATTTCTTAAACTCCCTACAAATACTGTGAAGAACATTGACAATTGGTCAAATGTGCCAGCTATGTGACGTCGGTTGACAAACCAGATAACATAGATATGGCTCATTTCTCCTCCTTGTAAACATATCGATAACACTTCAATTGCATTTAATTAGAGCATTGATTGCTGCCGGTTACCATGATTGTTTAATTACAATCAAAGTACATGTAGGCAACGGTGATTAGATAAGGAATGACTTTCAACGTGCCCATCGAAATGCAAACGATAGATGCTGTTGGTGATTGAAGAACTTAATGCGATATGTACAGTGCGGTGCATGTGTTTTTGTAGGCCTCTGCCCGCAGTAATATCTTGGCCTACAGAGTCTATTACTCAGTGCATTATGTTCATTTTCCTCAGGAAATCGGTAGGAACATCTGACCAATTTGGAGGATGGGACACCGAAGATGAAATTGATGATTTGAGTAAGTATTGTTTATGGATTTGGTTGGTTTTCTATCGGGACTATTATTTGCTCATGCGTAATTTTGAAGTGTACAAAACGTAATATGCGAATTGATAATTTTACATTTTTAGACTCATCGCTGTTAGCGTTCAATAGAAAAATGAGTGAAATCAAATACATGTCGTCATAAACGAGCCTTTGAATTTTTGGTGAAATGTTTACTCATTCGGATGAAAGATATGTTTTCCATAATCTAATGTACATGAAGCACACACACATTACAGGAGTAGGCGTATGTCTTGCACCGAGTCTGCCAGAAATTTAATAGATTTTCAATATAATGCGTCTATACAAATATAAAGTATCAGTTTATGTGCTCGACAAAGCAAGGTTAATGAAAAGAAAATAATTTCGTTCCGTGTCGTCGTCCTTGTTAACCTTTACCAATAATATCACACAAAGTGTCGGTGTTGCATTATTCCTGAAACTTCATGCATGAGCGCGGAGGAAAGGATCTAGTTAAAGAGTTTGGCCTATGTATACAAAAATACGCAGAAAAGATATTGAAAGATTTTGAAAATATCAAATGGCTGTGTCTTTCTTACGAACCACAGGAGGTCGTAACTCGTCTGAATGATCGTTGAAGGTAAGCAAGTTCTACTTGTCAACCTAACGACGAGAAATATTGCTGTAGAATACCGTGTGTGGTGTTGCCACAGGTGGCAGCACTATCAGTGTGGTCACCATTGCCTTGGGCACCATCTGGAGTGTGGTAGCCTCTCCTGAGGGACCCTGCAGTGATGATTCTATTAAGTTCATTTTAAAAATTTCTAGGTATTGAAGACTGGGCGAAAAACAAGTACGCGAATGATTCGACAAATCTGCGAGAAAATATCGCAGGTAGGTTGGGTTTCATTCTACTGCAGTTAAAGAGTGTAAGTTTCATAATGGACTTGTACCGTTTAGTAATCAATATTCCAAGTGGATGGAAAAAGACTCTCATTCTGGACTTCCTCCTGTAGGGGTTAGTTTTCACCTATCGGTGATACGGACGATGACGTATCCTAAAATTTCACCGGTTTACTTTCTCTTTCAGTTAGAGGAGGAAGAGCATCTCAGTCACGACAGTGGGAAAAATTCCTATGTACTCCTTCAATAAAATGCACTGGAATAAAAGACATAGAAGATTTCAAAGGCAACAGTCTCTCTGAATGGATTCTCAAAGAAAACAAAACGAAAAATAAAGTGGAAAAGAATGTAAAAGAAGACGCTGATGGAGTGTGCAATAATTGTGAGAGAAACCGAGGCGAAGTGACGAGGGCTGCCACTCAGATAACTTTGCGGCCCTCAAATGTTGAGAATCCTAGCCTGCCAAATCGTGCTAAGTCATCGAATAATCTGTCGTTTAGGTCAAGGTCAAAGTTAGGTTTGGTGTATAAGAAATATGTAGATGAGGATGAGGATGAGGATAAGGACGCAGTGCGAACTGAGAACTCCAGTAAACCACCTCTGGGTGCGAAATTCATTGCCATCTCTAGTTCCGGCTCTTCCAGCGCGCAGGACACTGTATCACGTGCTCAGTCATGTGCTTCGTTTAATACTATCTCGGAATCCCCTGAAATAAACAAGACACGTGAAATAAAAAGTGCCAGTGTCCAGCGATCTGTCATCTCGCCTGCTGTGAAGCTGTGCTACACAACGGGAGTTGATCCTGCAAGAGCAAGTAAGGGTTCTGTTGTTGGGACCATCCGTAGGAGTAAAACCCTGTCTGATCTGCAGTCAGACTCGATAAAAACCTATGACCGCAGCAAATCTACCTCAAGTGACGGCAGTCAGGATAAGACCTTCGTCACTAACCTGAAGTCGAAGTTCACGAGGGCAAATCAGTCTCGAGGGAAGCAGAACATTGGTGATAATCAGGGTGATACCAGAAATTCATCGAGAAACCAATCAGTCAGGAAACATATGAGCAAACTTGCTAAACAAAGACGCCAGGAACAGGCATCAAAAGATGCTAAGAACGACCAAGATGCTACTCCTATTGCTATGGTACTACGGAGGTACGCAAATGAAAGTGAAACTGAAATAGACGCAAGGCTTAGACGTGTTCAGGGAATAGAATCAAAAATAAAAAGGGCGCAGCCGAAATCTGAGCACAGTAACGAGAAACAAAATGGTGGACCAGTTCACCCGACTGCAGGTTCACCCTCAGAGGAGAATCCTCGTGGTAGGAACGGAGAATCCGTGACTGTAAGATTTGTACCCTCAGGGGACGAGGGCGAAGAAAATAGTTATGATAATCCGGGCAAAGATGGGATCTTTCCGATCGGCGAGATTCTGCCAGACCCAAGTGCATGCACGCCTAAAGAACCTGCCGTGGTGCCGAATGGGGTGAAGTTTCATCCCTATAAGTATTCTAATGTTGAAATGGACAGAGATATGAAAGTGACAGGGAGAGATTTACTGGTACATCACGAGGAAGGCATCATACTGCTGCGTGAAGGAACAGATATGCTGCGGATTCATGATAGATTCGGACATCAGTCAGTAAGTAGTCAGGTTTTTCAGTACATTAGAAGTGTCAACAAGTGCCGATACTGCACAGGCCACGTCCCTGAATATAAAAAGTTGATGAGTTCCTTACTGAGAACAAATGCCGTTCTTGAGCTATTGCTGGCCTTGACCTTCGACCTTTTGACCCACCAACGACTGCTTTTTGGGATATCACTAAGGCCTACCAAACACATAACCTGTATACCACCAAATCTGGTGACAATGCGATAAGTACGTTGTTCAGAACTTTTTACATGTAGGCCTACAAAGTCAGCTCTGGTGACCTTGACCTTCGAACTTTGACCCACAAACCAATAGGATTCTTGGGGTCACTATTGTACCACATACTACAGTGTACATGTAGTGCGCCATGTCTGGTGAAAACCTGGTGAGTCCGAGTCAGGCCTACTGCACTTAGAACTTGTTTCAACAAGTCAGCTATGGTGGCCTTGACCTTTGACCTTTGGACCCGCAAACCGATTCCCTCATACTCATACAAAGTAGCGCTTAAGCCCGTGTCACACTGTGGTGACTAGGCGGGCGAATCCCTGCGAACTATAATGAAATGGTCATAATGGACCATGTAGGGCCTTCTCTCTATCATTATGTCCAAAGGGGTGAGCACATGGTCCATGGACCATTTCCTTCTAGTTCGCGGGGATTCGCCCACCTAAGTCGCCACAGTGTGACCTCATTGTCCTGGGCTTTAGTCGCCACAGTGTGACCGGTGACACGGGCTTTACATGTACAGGCCTAGTTATTTTGCTCAAGCATGTCCCATCGCTAACATGACTGACCAGTTGACACACTGCGGACTGACTGATCGAGTGAGTGAATGTGACTACATGTACAACAATAACACGCGCCCACAGGCTCCGGCAGCGGGAAAAAGACGACTCGCCGAACAAGAGGCGCACAATGGGCCCGTATGGATCGAATACGGGCCCATTGTGATCAAAGCTTCCGTGGTGGAGTTCATATAGTGGAGAGTTTACGCCATCGCTGCTAGATGGCAGGATTGAACAACACATTATTTCAATATCATAATTACGCTAGGTATTATCAGCTGGCTCAGTGGTCTAGAGGCATGATTCCCGCTTTGGGTGCGGGAGGTCCCGGGTTCAATTCCCGGCTGAGCCCGACTTTTTATTTTATTCTTTTACGCGATTCCTTTTTTATTTGTTTCCTTTTTTATATCCTTAGCATCTCGGCCCGCCTGGTTTTCGTCCGATGTCTCAAAAAACACCACTTCATAGGGCTAGAGACAGCACACAGAAGAGGATGAGTGGGAAAACGTACTTCCCACACCAGGTAGACTCAAACTTTTTCTCTCTTAGATTCGGAGTTGCTTTGTCGATTGTTACGTGCGGGTAGGGAAGTGGTAGTTTCATGGAAGTTGCTTCATGGAAATAAAAAGAATGATTCTGTTTCTGGACATACAGCAACTTTTAAACTTGGACCTAAAGCCTTGGACAGGTGGGGCACCAACTTACTTAAATTATGGCATAAATAATATTTCAGGATGTAGAAGATCCAACTGCCCTTCTACGGTTGAGAATGCCGAAGTTGTCAAACTTCTCGCTGGATGCAGCGAAAAGAGTGCAATCTGCAGCCCCGAATGAGGCTAGCAATGGTTTTGGCGGTAGGTAAGCTTTCGATATCGGTGTGGTTATGGGTAACGCATAACCAGCTTGTTAACAGCATGAGGAACCCTGCATGTAATCGGTACGTATGTTGAGAAATAATAAAAAATGGGTGATTTTCCGGGCATTTTCGACGCGGGTCATTGTTTTAAATCAGCGAATGTTACTAAATGCCTGCTAGATGGGAAAGGTTGTGGAAAGATCGTAAATAGTTGGATCTGTTCTTGCTACCAGACAGAACGCGAAACCCTCACCCGCTAGCCATCGTGCCAGCCTGCCGCTGCGAATGTAGTTTATCTTTTGGCCCACAGGTGGCAGTACAAGCCAGTGCAAGATTCCTTAGTCTCAGTCTCAGATTTCCACCCATTTTATTTGGCCTCGGGGTTAGTCACCACCGGTCTTGGAAAGAGCGGTCATTACGCAAGCGGAAAAATCTTGTCAGAGAAATAATCACGTGGCATAATCATGCATCCCGATATTCCCACCCTGGCCTGGCTTCACTATCCAGTGTTTACAATTCGTCTGTGGAGAAATCTGCATTCTCGCTCAAATATCAACGTCTAACTGTTAGAATTAATGTAATTTTAGGTAACTTTATTTCCACCACTCGGTGTATCATTCTCCAAAAGCTTGCGACGATGGTCCTGCCATCTCCAGTAACTTTAGTAAACTACATTTCAGTACTTGCGATGACGAAGATAGAAGCTTTTTCTGTATCTAATCACCCTTCTGTGCTACGAACGCTAAAACCCTTCTAACACGTCTAAATCAATTTACACAAAATAGTAAATTAGCATTTAAAAAGTTTAGTATCAATATTAATATCAAGAGTCACGGCAAAATGTGCTCAATGAAAAGAAATCAGCTTGTCAAGTTCGGAATTTCCCGAAGGATTGATTGTCATGGCAGCTTGAACGCCTCCTACGTAGATAGCCACACTTCAGATTAAATACCATTCCCACCTAATTGGCAGTCACAGCTAGCTCCTCCGTGAGTGACAGTAATTAGCCAAATTGTGCAGACTAATCATTTTGAACATGAAGTTGACGTCCTATCCTCAGGACGTCAACTCAGGAATGCTAATACTAAAAACTTGAATGCCATTGGACGAAGCGAAGCACAATTATTGCTACCTGCAGTAGGGCGTCTACATGTGGGTTGAGGCCAGTGAATAAGTCGTCTCTGTGGGTATGAAAAGACGGTAGCGCGAAGGAACCATCGTCTAGTTTTATCTAACAGCATGTCTGGAAGATAAGCTGCTGGGATCAATATCCTTCTATTTTGAAATTAATGTAATTAACAATTCACCATGGTTGGTGACATAAACGTGCCCACAGAGACCCACTCGCTTGAGAGAAAAAAAGCCCGAGTGCAGCACCGCCTTATTAAACGCGCTGGAAGTATCACCCAAGATACAAATCGTAACCGAACAGTGTTATAATATTTCTTTACCTCTTCCAGGCTATCGAGACGTCGACGCCTCGGGGACCAGGCCCAGGACCGAACAACCATGATCGACTTCCAACACGCCAGGGCAAAACTGCAGATGGGCGTCGGGGATGTTCTACGGTGAGCAAACTGTCTGTTAAAGAAACCAGACCATAGTCCATTTTCAGTAAGGCCCCCATAACATAAGCTGACAGTCATCCATGATTTTCTCAGGAGTTCAAAAGTAAAACCGCCAACGGTAGCAGCGATGGTTAAGGAGGTTGACTTATTCCCCTTTCTTCTATTCAATACTCCCCCTCTGAGCCTCTTCCCTCCAGTTCGCCCCGTTTCCCACCAGTTCCCCCGTTTCCCTCTCCCACACCCACTCCCAGTTCACGATAATGTCACACCCCTCCATCCCTCATCCACTCCCAGTCATATCTCATACGTATCTGCGCACTTGACAAATCGATATCACCATGGCCTTCGGATCCAGTGAATGTCAATTTTTGTAGTCAGCGAATATTTAATCAATCAGTATTAAATATTTACGTCCCATGAACACTAGATAGGTCTAAACAAACCCACTTAATTTTTGTTATATTTCCTGAACGAGTCTTTATTACCATGGAAACAGGCGTTTGTTTAATGTGTCTTATTTGTCTTGCACTTGCAATAAATCAAACTTTTCAACTCTGGGGATCTGGGAACAAAACAGAACGGAGTCTCAGATTTCAACACTTTTACAATCAATGATTGCACGGTCTGCATCCTTTTTTCTCCTTATATAATTTCCAGGCGTTACCAGTCTCAAGAAGATGCCTAACGGAGGTTTTGAGTATTCCAACACCGACAACTCTCCATCAGAGCCGAGTACTGCATGCCAGGAAGCAACTATGGCAATGACACGACCATGGATTAAGGAAGCAACAATAGGTTAAGACGGGTGGCAGGGAGAAAAGTATGGGTCGAGTAAGCAACACGGGTTAAGACGGGTGGCACTGAGAAGGCCATCGAGGAAGCAACAGGTTATGATGGCTGGCAGTACCAGATTCGGGGAGGGATGCTTTTTGACATACCAAAACTCGATGCAGGCACCAGGCAGGAAGAGAGATAAAGAAAACATGGTTTTGCAAATCAAATACCAGGAAATTGCACCGAGAGCAACCCTCCGTGAAGATATAAACTGCAGGAAACAACAGGATCATGCAGTGGTAATTGGAAAAACGAAAACCAATCCATTAGCACAGACAATAAGTTGTTTTGACAACCCTGTCGATTTACGATGTTTGGATTTCAAATTAAACAAACAAGGCACTTAACGAACTGGATCAAAATAAAGCATCGAAGTATACTCATATTGACCAAAAGCGTTTTTTGTTCTTTTCAAAAATATCCATTGGGTGTGTTCGACAAGCAGGTTTGGAAGTTTTCGGAGCGGGGGAAAACTTGTGTGGAGAGCAGATAATTGAGTCTAATATCAACTTAAGTCAACAAAACAACAAGACACATTTCAAATGATTTTACGAGTATATGTATTTCAACAGATGGTACAATTATCAGCAGCCAGTTTTCGAAAATATACATTATTTCATAAACAAGGTGCAGCAGTGCTTCAGTCCTAGATCACAGCAACATCATGCTGGAACCTATTGTCAATAACTAACTATAATCGGAGTTTGCTCCGATGTGCCAGGGTGGGTTGTATGAGGTAATACACGCTCTTGAATTGAATAACTGGACTACAGTCTTGGAGTGATCTCTTTTGGAGATGATAACAAAAAAAGATAAATACTATCGATTTCCGTTGCAAGTTTTTGTAGGCCTACATGTAGTTAGCCTATAAAGTACAGATTTCATGTACATTAGCATGGACGGCATTGCATGAAGTACAAAACTCAGCAGAAAAAAATATGTGGCTCATGGAAAAATGTGTGGTGATATGGTCAAACATCAGTGGACGGATTGTACTTATACACAGCAAAATGCGACCGGCATCGCCGCTCGCCCGTATGAGGCACTTACAGAATAAATCCGGGTCATTTGCATATTTTCAAAAGCAAACGAACAACAACGAATTTGCGACTGCTGTAGGACATTTATTACTCTGTTCTGGCACTGATATGTATACGTCGGTGAGTTTGTGGCAAAATGAGGATAGCTTTTTTGGTTCTGGAAAGTATGGCTAAAACCATGTTTCCCGGCAGTTGAAGGCCATTGACGTCTGCTTTTGTGGATTGACGTAATCCCCTAAGTTTCATACCCATGGTTGCTGACTTTAGACAAAGCTTTCGGTCGTTTATACATTATTCAATTGCCGAGTCGATAACATTGCCATTGTCTCTATCGCAACAATGTATTAAAAAAATGGCAATCTGACAGTATATAAGTAATTGCATGGGAGGCCCGTACCTGACGTAACAGGAATTGATCTTGTTTTACCACTTCATAACTAATGTCAATGGCAAACGGTCTTGTAATGCTTTTCGCTGTATGCTTGGTAAAAAACTGCTTATGTTAGCACCAACAATGCATCCGTCAAAAAGCATCACACTGTTTTTCATATTGCTACTGGTTGTGACTCAGTTCTACTATTTACATAACAAGAGCTGGTTTACAAAATAAACTATACCAAGTTCCTATGGCAACCACCGTCGGTAATCGAGAGCACTGCTGCAAAGCAAAGAAACGAAAGCTCTTTCTGTGGTCTCCCTGGTCGTCACCATGTCGATTCTAATGACCATTTCAGCCAGTTCAATGATATTAACCCTTCTGCGACTAATCTTTCTATTTTGCGAGAGTGGCCTGTACCATACACCCTCGCACATTCAAACTGACCTAGAATCGTAACCAGTAGACTGATTATGTTTGCTTTGCATATTTTTTAATGCGAGACTACCCCCCTCCCAATACGCGATTTTGCTCTGTTTGAAGAAACCTGGCTAAAATTGCGTTTTAACGTTTGTCCCGGGGCCTAGATTGACCGACTCCAAAGTGCAAATCTGACTTGTTGCGAGAAAGCGGCTATATCTCCGAAACGGAAGCAGCTACGAACTCGCAACTGGCGCCATAAAACCAGAATAAACACTACAAATAAGTAATCATAGTTTGCCACATCCTGAAGAAATCATTAGGTCCTCGTAACATCCCTCGTGCGTGCGAGCTAGGGGGCGATGCTAAGAGGACCTGATTTCCTCAGAATGAGTTCGCCAATGCGCTTCCACCACTGCCATGTCCGATTCATCGAGAACCTTCTCCTGTGGTCTAATCATGGTAAAATGTAATGGTAATCAGACAATCGATACGTTTTCTGCAGTGTAGGATGGAGGATATATTATTAAAACGCATTATGGTCAAATAATACAGTAATAACACAGTAATTTCAGCATTCTCACATTAAATCCAAAATCCACCCGACAAACTCCATGCTCTCACATTTAATGCTCACTGACAAGACAGATGTCCGTCAGCAACAAAATACGTTGACGTTGTTGAATGCTAATGACAATTTATAAGGCTGCCAGAAGTTAAGTGTAACTCACCCTCATACATTTCCACTCGTTTTCGCGGTTGAGGTATTAACTACATGAAGTCTAAACATTAACAAAACATCATATTTTATCAACAGCTCAATTAATGAGGCTAAGCCAAGCTAGGCTTCGAATTTCAGTCGTACAATATTTAACAAACATTTTCTTTGTCCTATAGTATTGATGTTACTCATTCTAATGAGACACTCACTTCTATAAAGCAATATCATCAATCTCTTTCTTCTTCCTCTTCTTTTTCTCTTTGTTGTCATTCACAACGGAAGTGATGTCATCCAAGGCGTATTTGCCCGGGCCTGTTCCTGGCTCTTCCGTCACTGCCGAGAGCGCCTCTGGTGAACGCCTGGTCAACTCTATCTCACCTTCAGTGTTCTCTCGTTTCTTCTTCTTCATTGCAAGAATGTCACGTATCTTCTGTTCCTGTCTTTCTTTGTCAATCACTTTTCTGAAGAAACAAAATGTAGAAGTCATTACCTGTCGTATCCATCTAACACGGGGGTGATGTTTCGGTTCCTTAATTTGGCCCCTTCTCCTTATATTCCTCCATTGTCATGTACCTCCTGTGGAACCAACGCAGCCGACAGGTCAGGGCATTACAGGGACAACATCCTCCGAGTCCGGAATAACATTCTTCGTGCAGCGGACAATAAGAACGTTGTGATTCTGGTCTGCTGGATTTGAGCGCTGCATTCGATATAGTTGATCACAAGTGCCTTCGCGATAGTGATGTCAATCTCTGCCACAGGCTACAGATTAGACAGAGGGCATAGGGAGGGACGGAACGTGGTCAAGGAAAAACTAAAAATGCCAGGCTACTATATGTACGTTGCTGATTATTTGCAGCACTCGGTGTATTTGATGAACGTTGGAATGCCAGCCAGAAATTGTTGCAGGGACCATCACTTACTTCCTTAGATGTTCTATCGTCTGCTCTAAGAGTTCATTCACCATCTCTTCATTCTCTTCTTTTTTCTGTTTCTTCTGCTCCTTCCGTTGTAGCAACATGGTCGCCTGCCTTTGCCTCTCACTCTCCATGCGCACATCGACACTCGCCAGATCACGAAGCAGTTCTTCCTTTTCCTGAAATATCGTCATATTTGAAAGAGTACTTCTCAAATTGAGTAAAAGGTCGGAAGTTGAGAGTGAACATACCAAAGCTCTCTTAGTTCTACCTCGTTTCCACACCTCTCCACGCTCACACTCTGAGTGGGAGGAGTGAGGTAAAAACTCCTCTGAGGTGGGAGGATATCATGGCGCGTATTTTCCGCAAAAACCTAATCGTGCGTTTATACATATACTCAGTGGTGACACATGTTGATAATGCGCGTTTTCACTTGATTCATGCATGTTTACACTTAAATTGCGAACCTTTAACCGCGGATCACTAACAAATTGCACGTCTAACTACGGATCTAATCAGGGATGTAATCGCGGATCTAATCCTGAGGTAAGAGTGGTCCTCAGCGCTCAATCCCTACATCACCGTCGATGCAATTAATTTTGATGATGGTTATGAAAATTTCTTTATGTACATGTACACCCGTAGAATGGAACAAATTTGAGAAACAGGACTGTGCGGACAGGCTACTCCTACTGGCTGCCGCAAAAAAAACATTTGAGTTCAGTGTACTAAACGGTCAATTAAATTGAAATTTCAGAGGTGTCAGTGAGTTCACAGGTTAATTTTAAAAGCAATTAATTTTCTCGAGCAGGCTGCAAAGCGCACCAGAAGCCTTTATATCAATGTCGTTTTTCTGCTTGATTACAAAAGGTATATTGGACTAATTGATTTCAAATTACGTTGATTAGCAACGCACCTAGCGACGGTTCGTGTTTGTTGTTAGCAGCCCAAACAACCCCCTGGCTGAATGCTGCAGGTGATATCATTTTTTTACCTCAGATTTGAAGCAATTAAGCAAATGTATTCACAGGATGGAAGAAAGTTGACTTTTCATGGGTGCAACAGGCTGTTGCATCGGGAGTTACGGTTGTCGTCCGCGTAAGATTTCACATCTTTGTTGAGGACACTAAACCACATCCAGGAAAGGTTCGTTCGTGCTAATCATTTCAGGGTGCTGTGGTTCACACGATTCTTCAAACAGATTCTGGGCTAATTAGTGCTGGGTGTAGAGACCGACACGGCGTAGCCTTTATCGAGCATATTTCGAAAAATTTGTTGAAAGATTTGAGCGTGTAGGGCGGGTTAATGGAACTTAAGTTTCAGGACATGCCTGTTGATGACAGGTCAGTACGTCCTGCCCTCCTATCAGCAATTTTAAGAAAGTGATACCATCCCATTGACCAGCCAATGTTGTCATACATGTAAGAAACATGTAACTCTAAGAAAGTGTGACCCCACGTTACAGTGGGAGAATGCGCTGATGTGCGTTATGGTAACGTTGGATTTGCAAGTCTTCGGCCCATTATTTACATGTAACTTACCTCTTCGAACGTCTTGGTTGGATTTGGTGGACTGAGTGACATTCTCGTGTTTGACCTGGAATTCATGGAAATTTCTACCCCGGATGATGACAAAGTTGTGTCGCTCCTTTCATTGGCGGGGCGACCAGGGAGGCTGAATATGTCGGAATCAAGGCGTGCCAGTTGTTTTGGCCCGGGCTCTGTACGTGACCTAAAAAAACAATAATATTGAACAGTGAATTATCTTTAGAATTCGATGCTGGATGGTCCGCGGGATAAATTTTTATGTACCATGATCGATATACTGATATCTTAAAAGAGACGTTCCCACCGCCCGCTGGAAAAAATCGAATCACTTGAAATGTTTACGCTCTATAAATATGACAAATGCAGTAAAACGGATCTTAATACATTTGTAATTCAGCCATGTAAACAAATAAACTACTGGATAATTTTCATATGACTGTGTCGATATCTCTGGATGTGAGAGTTGATTTGTTTTTGCATGAAACCATAGGCATGAGTTTATTACTCCTGACTTACACGGGCAAGAGTTACGTGAATCAAGCTTGTATTACTCCTGACTTAGGTAGTTACGTGAATCAAGCTTGTATTACTCCTGACTTAGGTAATAGTTACAATAGTTACGTGAATCAAGCTTGTATTACTCCTGACACAGGTAATAGTTACGTGAATCAAGCTTGTATTTCTCCTGACTTAGGTAAGAGTTACGTGAATCAAGCTTGTATTACTCCTGACTTGGTAGGCAAGACTTACGCAAATCAAGCTTGCATTACTTCTGACTTGGGCAAGACTCACGCAAATCAAGTTTGTATTACTCCTGACTTAGGCAAGACTTACGCAAAATGCTTGTATTGCCAGTACTCCTGACTTAGGCAAGAATTACATGTACGTGAATCGAGCTTGCATCCCAACTTAGGCATGAGTTACGTGAATCAGGGTTTTACTACTCCTGGCTTTAGGCAAGAGTTACATGAATTAGGCGTGGATAACTCTTGGCTTTAGGCAAGGTTTACATAGAACAGCTGACTGGGCAATGGTTACATGGCCTAGTCTGTATTTCCTCTGGTAGAGACATGAGTTTTCTTAGTGTTACGTATTGCCTACCTCATGTGTCCCTGGTTAATTGGCGGCAGGCGATTTGGCTGACTACAATGGCGCGGACTCCTTGATCTTGCACCTAGTAAGAAAGGAGAAGATGCAGTCTGTGTAAATGTACGACTTGGCAATAAACTGGGTGTACTTTTTCGTAGGGCAATAAAAAAATGATGTCGAACAAAATTCTCAACTTGATGATTCACATCGTAGCACTTTAACATAAATTTGAATAGCAAGCCAATAATTGCGTCTGAGTGATGGCACTAATTGTAGGTAATATCCACTTCATTTCGAAAGGGTTACACCGGCTGTTTGTACATCATTATGTTGTAGTTGGAGTGGCGAGGGGTGTACAAGTCGGATATTTAATATCCCGACTTGTACACCTCGGCAGTTTATCAAGTGTGGTGGTGGATACGCAAACGTCGTTTGTCAGTAGAGAAAGGTTCTTGTTGGTTGCGTCAGTTACTTTGGCGGAAAGTATCACCCAAAAAAGTAGTCATAGTTTTGTGTTTCGTTGTCAGTTTGTTTGTTTGTTTGATAAGGGTAGGGACACACCTAACGCGATTCTCATGCGATTGGGCGACGCATGCGTCAAAACCTTTGTTTGCGTGCAGTGCGGCGGAAAATAACAAAGGCGTTGCCGCATGCGTCGACGAATCTCGTTAGGTGTGTCCCTGCCCTTAAGGGCTCCGCACACCAGCGACTAAAATGGGGGCGACTACCGATGCGACTATTACGTCGCCTGCGATATTTACCTTTGAGATGGATCAGTGATGTTTTCCACCACATCACTGATCTTCCAAGGAGGCATTTGTCGCAATCGAGTCAGCAAAAATTGTAAAAACTTAAAATATGTTAGTCGCTTCGGTGGTCGCAAGGCCGGTCGCCAAGAAAATC
>NMRB01000829.1:156186-185883 GCA_002633025.1 Notospermus geniculatus | reverse complement strand
GGCAAGACTCACGCAAATCAAGTTTGTATTACTCCTGACTTAGGCAAGACTTACATGTAGGCAAATCAAGCTTGTATTGCCAGTACTCCTGACTTAGGCAAGAATTACGTGAATCGAGCTTGCATCCCAACTTAGGCATGAGTTACCTGAATCAGGCTTTTACTACTCCTGGCTTTAGGCAAGAGTTACATGAATTAGGCGTGGATAACTCTTGGCTTTAGGCAAGGTTTACATAGAACAGCTGACTGGGCAATGGTTCCATGGCCTAGTCTGTATTTCCTCTGGTAGAGACATGTGTTTTCTTAGTGTTACGTATTGCCTACCTCATGTGTCCCTGGTTAATTGGCGGCAGGCGATTTGGCTGACCACCATGCCGCGGACTCCTTGATCTTGCACCTAGTAAGAAAGGAGAAGATGCAGTTTGTGTAAATGTACGACTTGGCAATAAACTGGGCACTTTTTCGTAAAACAAAATGACGTGGATAGGCCTACTACGGAACAAATTCAACTTGATTCACATAGTAGCACTTCATCATAAAAGTTGAATGGCAAGCCAATATTTGCGTCTGAGTGATGGCACTAACTGTACGTAATATCCACTTCATTTCGAAAGGGTTACACCGGCTGTTTGTACATCATTATGTTGTAGTTGGAGTGGCGAGGGGTGTACAAGTCGGATATTTAATATCCCGACTTGTACACCTCGGCAGTTTATCAAGTGTACATGTATGTACCTTTGTGGTGGATACGCAAACGTCGTTTGTCAGTAGAGAAAGGTTCTTGTTGGTTGCGTCAGTTACTTTGGCGGAAAGTATCACCCAAAAAAGTAGTCATAGTTTTGTGTTTCGTTGTCAGTTTGTTTGTTTGTTTGATAAGGGTAGGGACACACCTAACGCGATTCTCATGCGATTGGGCGACGCATGCGTCAAAACCTTTGTTTGCGTGCAGTGCGGCGGAAAATAACAAAGGCGTTGCCGCATGCGTCGACGAATCTCGTTAGGTGTGTCCCTGCCCTTAGGCTGGCTGTCCATTCACGCGATGTTCGAGCAGCAGACGATCGAAAGCATTGTTTGTTTCCGCCGCGTTGATCACGGACAAAGGATGCGGCGTCGCACCGCTCGAAATTCGCGTGAATGGATTCTTAGCCTAACTCTTCATAAAATGAAGATTACAACCGCGACGGGTCCACAGAACGCATGATGTGACCCTATGAACACTGCAGCAAATGAATTGCAACGTCGGTACAGTCTGCAATAGCCTACTGATTGATCAGGTCGCGTATTTAAAAAGGTCTCGTAATGGATGATGTTTACTGTTGATCTAATAAAATTGTTGTTTGTCTAGTCTTACTATTTAATTGTGGTACGATACCTACCGTCCAGCCGTGGGCTTTCATTTACAAAGGAAATCGTCGTCTCCGAGCTCTCTGAGGCCGTGGAGATGGTATCTCCGTCAGAACTACCGATGTAATCCTGGGCGCTCACCCGCCTTGTCGACGTTTTCTTTCCTGCACCTTTCTTTTTGCTTTCCCGATTACGCGCTGAAATAAACAATAGAGGTAACTTCACTACTTTACATCGTAGGCCTAATTTCCGTGAATTTGTGCTTTGAATTCAACTTGACTGCCCAGCTTTTTTAATTGATCATTGTTCTTGTTTCTCTAAGTGTATCTTCTTGTTGAAGATGTCCATTCAGGATGTGTATGATCTAGTTTCTAGTTTCTATGATCTAGTAGCTATAGTTTCTCTCGTGGCTGTATTCATGGACAGCCAAAAACAACGGATTCGATAATGAGATTATGCTGGCATTACTACATGTAGGTCAACGATGAAAGTGGTTGTGACGCCATTTCTTATACAAAACAGTGCTTTTTCAAAGAACAAAAAATGGTTATAAACAAATTCATGTCGCTTTCAAAAAGAATGATTTTCGACGCCCTTTGGATAATCTGCCCGCTGATTCTGCGAGAAAATTTGAATTTGTGTTTCATTTTCTGCCGTGTTTGTTGACGAAGGTATGCAAGAGAAAGTATGGGCAAACAGTGCATTTGGCAGCGATGGTTTTTTACTTATCGAATTTAGCAGGGAACTTGTGATACAATGACCCTTTGTTACCGAATCGGTAAAACAGCGCTGATTGCCTTAGGGTCTATCGCTTCGTCACGAACCCCAAGGAATTTGAATGAGTTGACACCCACTGTATGTATGATCATTGAAAAGAGCTAGTCAACAAGAGATGTAGCACATAATACTTGATACGGCAATTCTTTTAAATGTTAAGCAAAAACGTGTGGCACGCTATGTATTAATAATGAGTTTTAGATCTGGAATTTAATTTCCTGCTCTCGGCGAAACGTGACACAATTAGACAGATTTTAAATTCATTTAAACTCGATTTTTTTTATAACTTAGCATAACATTGGTGATTTTTGTCGCGAATGTAACCGTCAACCTTCAGAAACAAGTTTTCCAACTACAAAGAAACAAAATTTGTGATTCGCCCAGATTCATCCACACTCTGACAATTTTACCGGCATCATCCTGATATGTCAGATATCCTTACCGACTGTATTATATGTTTCTCTCAGTGCATTTTGCTCTGATTGTATTTCCTCTGCTGTCATGGCCATCTCTGCCCTGCTCTCTCGGAGGAATTTGAGCATGATTTGACTCTCCCGCTCGTAGAGCTTCTCGACCGAACGCAGAAAGGCTTCCTGGGGAATAAAAAAAGGAAGATTGACGTGGTGTGCCAGCGATATGGATGCTATTTATTCTGTAACTGGCGCTGGCGCTGCACTGATTTTTACCAATCAAAGCGACTCGAAGTGCGATGTTCTTTCATTTCCTGAAAGCTATAATATGAGATGTCGGCCATCAGAACCAGCGAAGCCGATGGTACCGGTGTCCATAGAACCTCAGCGGTCAAGGTCTAGTCGCTCTCTTCGTTCGCCTAGGTAGGGTACTTCATATGGCTGTAGGCAAATTTAAACTGGGGAGGCTGATTCGTTCTTGGTATGGCCGTCTATATACACACTCACACTCTTGTGATTTATTCTCAGTTTTAAATCGCATGGCATTTTTGGCATCTTTCCTCCGAGATATTAAGAGACTATGCTAATGCCCCGTACGGTCATATTTTCCATAAATTTTCGGAGTGCTGAGGCTTATGTAGGTCCATACACCGAAGCCCTACTGGCCCTGAATATGAATTTTCAAAAATTAATATGAAAAATTTAATCGTGTAAGGTGGGCGTAACAGTGCGGAACTTAGCTTTTGAACGAAGCTCATTCAGCACCAGCCGTCCGTTTCATTAACACTATCTAGTAACCTGTTGAGCGTTCGATTTCTATTATCCACTTTTCCCTATAAATATGGCAAGTAATACACATCAGCAATATCACCAAGGGAATAAACATGGTGCATGACCAATTTCAATAGAAGTAACCATGGCACCGTATTTCTATACGACTAATCGGTGTAGCGGTCTGTACCCAGTAATGCACTACACTAAGGTGAATTAAGATATGGGCTTATGGTGTCCATCGGCAGCCAATCTGGAAACTAACTTTTTAATATTTGATCAAATTGACGAGGTGAAGAACAGAGAGTTTGTTTGGTGTCTGAATTTGCAATAACACGGTTGCCATTCTAATTAGTAATTTCGTTTTATTTTTCGACTTACATGTACATTGTAGGCATGGCCAAGTCCAGTCGCCCCAAAAGAAAGTGGTATGTTTCAGGGTGGACAGGTGGTTGCACAACTACCTTTCATCCCCGAGTTGCAGCGTTTACAAAGAATGCCGACGAGAGGTTTGTCGTCCCGTGTATAAGAACCCCTGCCTTCAATGATTTATGGATAAACCACGATAATAGCTCTTGCTTTAATATTACTAGCCTTATCACTATTTATTGCCTTCTCTTCAAAAATACCTTGTCACTTCACGTTCGACTGAAACACGTCATATGATGTGATAATTAGAATATCAAAAACCGGAAGTTCCGTTTCCTTTTCTACTCAAAGCTTTTCCAGTTGACGTCCGTACATCGACGCCTGTCACCACTGAGGTTCTCAGTTCGACTCCTCTTTGGCCAATTCCTCGTGGAGGGCGACTCTTTTTTACATAGCAGACTTTCTCTGGGCACTCCAGTTCCCTCAGGCTGTACATTTCTTCGCTCAGTACTGTCTCTACACAAGATATATGGCGTATTTTGAGGCTATAGGCTTTCAACCCACGTCTGAAAAGGTCGACCTTTCATTTTCATCACTTATCTATTTTTGTTTTCGTGCATTTCAACGACAAGGAATCCGCCTGCTAAACCACCTTGAATCTGGCGACGTGTTCCTCACAAAAACTATTCAAAAATTCGAATAATTATTCAACTCTGCATTTCAACCACTCGACGAAGAAGAGCTCTACTTAACTGGTACCCTCCATCAAGGTTTATCGCGGTGAATGGCCGAACAAGCCAGCATTTGTCAAAATAAACGCCGCAATTGCGGAAAACGTCTCATAAAGACCCATATTTGAATAAAACATGGGTTTGTCGGTGACAGCACTTCACTTGGCTATAAGTGATTGAAATCCGCTAATTGCCAGGTCTGAGTCTCGAGTATTGTTTTCAAAAACTGCTCCATTTTTGAAGTGGTTCACGGAATAAAATCTCTGCATTACACTAAGGAAACAGGGTTCGGTTCGAAGGGATGCCATTAGTATGAAAAGGCTTTACTCTGCTCTAGGAATTCAAACTCCACTTCATTATCTGTTTAAGGTTTTAGGCTATGGCCTCGTCCTCGCTCAATCTTGTACATCATGCAGTGAAGTCGACGGTTTAGCAATTTTTCTGCATGGTTCTTCATCAACCAATATAATACCGAATACCGGTCAATTAGTTAGCTGCGGGATAGTGAAGCATGATATGTATCATGGCTTGCCACCCATATTAGTACACCCTGTACATACCTGCATTCTTGGTGAGAGTTTGGTTATCCTTGATTTCAGCTTCTCGTCGTCGACGAGGTCGATCATATTTGCCTTCTTCGGTGAAAATCCCTGCATTTTGTATTTCGTGTGTCGTAAAAACCAAAAACACGGCCACAGTTATCACTAAATTCCCGTTGAATAACTAACTTCACAAGCGATGGTTAATTCCTCCCGAAAAATCAGGCATTAATGTACTGACAATATCACAGCTGAAGTCAACAAGTATTTGTTGGTATATTTATTCCATTCATTTGCATGTATGTCCGCAGATTCAAAAGCAACCTTTCACAGACAAGTAAAATGTGTTGAATAAACCAATAGACAGAACCGAGAAAGTGCCGATCTGAGGCGCCTCGTCTATAAAAACTGAGTAAAGAGTTCCCAATAATCCGATGCAATTTCCGCTAATGAATACAAAAGCTGTAGACTGCCATCCGATAATTCTACCAGTCTTCGGTGAATCATGATGGAATCTATTGTGCACTGGTGTGCAGCTTTCTGAATAAGTTTAATGTTGACATCCTTTCTCTTCTGAAATCAATAATGTATGATGCTTCGACATCAGCGGCGCCTGGTGATCAGGATTGTGGCATGTTCCCGTGGTTGACACGTGGAATAACTCACTACGCATGCGTGGTAGAATATCATCGGATTATCATTACATGAAATCAATTTGCTTCATTCGTTAGTCGTGTTGGTTTTTCTGGTCGGACAATAACAGAAAGTAAGCATCTGAAACCAGACTGTCATCGTTATGGTTTCCACCCATAAATGGAGAGAAAAAAGTATGATCGGAAATTGGGCGTTTTATTTGTTGCAGAACCTTTATAAATCATAGCAGTTATAAACAGATGCTTTCAGCATGGTTCAGGAACATTTCAAGACACTGTACATGTATATGCCAAATAGAAAACGGGCTGTCGTGACAGTTGTTAGTTCGAATGGTCTGCAGCCTCATGCTCTTTCTTATGGACAGTATAAGTCACCATGGTATTGGAAATGACAATAAGTACTCAGTGTACAGAAGCTGAAAACCCAAGATTGTACCATACTATAAAGATGTAATGTACATCACGTATTGTCTACCAGCAACCAACATTCGACGAGCTATGCTCCGGGCATTCGTCACTAAATGCCTCTCGCTGAAATTTGTGTAAAATTCCAATATAAATATGGCTTGTTCCCTGAGGGAACAACAACGGAGTCGTTTTCTAACTTTCAGCAGGCCTTCTTTATCTCCGAACTGACATTTTCTAAAGGTTAGGCCCCTCTGACACTAAAAATTAAAAGTAACTCATATTAGCAGCTAACATAATTATTATTTACCAAAGAATTACATCTCAAGCTGATTAGCGAACACTAACTGATAAACTGCATTGGTTCTACATCGGCGACAGCTATGAAAGTACATGTATATTACATAGGCCTATGGCTACGCATGTGTGATAATTAATTGCTTGCGCGGAAAGGGAGCGCAGGATCTACGAAAAAGGGAGATCTTGGCCCCTTCCTCGTCGTCTAACTAAATTAAATCCATATACTGGCCTACAAGTAGGATTTCTAAGGCAAATCTTCCGAACCTGGTGACATCCAGCAACGGTTCTTGAAATTCTCCCAAGAGAGTGAGCTTACAGCCTCGGTATCGGCATATGTGCAAACAAAGCCATCAATTCGCCACGCGTCATTTGGATCATCTGGGTAACATTTAGGGACGGGCGCCGGTCTCAGTCGGGACGCAGTATCTAGATCGAGTTTTAACATTCCATGGTACGGCACACTCGTGATCGTCAGAGCAACAGGCGTCTTCAGAATAACACCTCTGATTGTCAGGGGTACAAGTCCAGCTGAAAGGGAAGTAAACCAAAGCTATAGATATTTCAAGCAGTAAATCTACCTGCGGGATTTTAAGTACGGAGACGTACGTCGAGACCACCTCGAAGGGAATTCAGCTAAGTGGAGACGTACGTCGAGACCACCTTGAAGGGAATTCAGCTAAAGTGGTATCAGGAATAAATTCCTGGTGGTATGTAATCACTTGATTTCACAAAGTACGGCACTTCATGTTACAGGGCCAAACCTTTGCTCAGGAAACACCAATTAGAGAATTCCGCCCAAAATATCAGCTCATGTTTGAAAAGTTCGTACCGTTCCCTCGCGATACACAGCGCTATCGGGATCGTTCTGCCGTTGGGAACCCCGCAGACATGGTCAGCGTCACAGCAGTCACTGTTTCTCCTGCAGCGTCGATTTTCCTGTGTGCATGATGGCTCTTCTCTGAAACGTCAAATTACATTAGCTAAACGAACCTTCAAAGTATTTTTACACAAAAATGTGATCAGAGGAAAATGAACGAAATTTACTTACAGTCGTGTATAACTTATTGGCATTAATCACACTGTATGACTACACGTGATGCAACGTAAGCAGGTCAAATATCAAAATTTGACGATTAACTTTGTACAATTCTGCGAATACTAGTATGACAATGGAAGCACACTCGAAATGAATTTTGCAGTCAATTATTTCCAAATAAATACTGTAAATATACGAACTGATCTGATACACTGCAGCTGCTTTGTCAAAAATTTTGCATCATTCTAATACAGATCAGAGAGCGTCAGCGGAGCAGCAACAGGAGACCTGACGGCGCCATGTAGCTATGTTGAGGGCAAAGATTGGCCAAGTGAGAAGTTTGTGTTTTAGACACTTACCGTACCACCCTTGCTTGGCAACCTGCAACTTTAGAGAAAAATATGACCGTAATCTACACGTACATGTACCTTACTTAATCTACATGTATGTTTGCCAGCAGGAGTATGGAAAAATTGCAGTATTTCAGAAGATTTCTACTTTGTCGAAAATGCGTTGTTCGTACCATCCGGCTTTTGGAATGCTTGGAATGCTCGGTGCTGTATATCGCCGTGTCTTTGATCGGGCCAGAAAACAACCTGACGACCCAGTACAGTCCATCCTCTTAAAACAGGGTCATTCAGACGCATCTCCTACGTCGCACCTTCGTCGCATCGGAGGCGATGGGCGAGTGAAATGACCTGAGTCTCAGGATGAGTACAGTCTCACAGCTCTCGGGAATGGAAATATGGAGGACAGCAATAGCAGGAGACATGACCAAAGAGGCTCGTGCAGACCAACCCGTCTAGTAATCCTTCCCAAAGACAAATGAAGATGAAGAAAGATCATTGAAGTTCCTGAGATAGAGTTCAAGGATGTGAATGACAAAAGAATGGACAGAAAGTTTTCCTACCGGTGATCACAAAGACAAGTATGAGGACTTGACGGTTGTTCATCCTGTCGTCTCTCGATGACTGACACGTACTGAACGGTTCGACCTCTTGTCCGAGGTTGCAGAGAATGGTATGATAATCGCCTTCTCTATTGCCAAATAATACTTAATTCAAACGGTAATAACTCCGTCATAATAGGAAAATTTTGATGAATTGTCAACAAAGTGGAACATCCATGATGCATTGGTTTACTACTGCCTTTATTACATATTTTATTGTGACAGTGCGAGTTCCAGATTCGTGCTATTGTAATACAGCATTGTAATTTTGAATGTCACGAGAGGGCATAGTCATGCGACCTGCTAATCGGCTTCACGCAATAGGCCAGCACAGGTCCTCATGCCCCAACCTCCCATCGCAGGGCTTTGGTCTCGCTCCTCTTCATACGCTTTGTGTGCGAGCGTATGAAGAGGAGCGAGACCAAAGCCCTGCGATGGGAGGATGTAATGCCCAAGCCCGGACTAAACGGTGGAGGATTTTTTCAATACATACAATTCTCACAAATGCGGGCAACACAGTGGACACCTGGTGACCAAGTAGCCAAATCAAAGCCATTGGTTCTCTGGGTAAAGTCAAAACAACTACTGGCTACAATGAAAGAAATATACTTTACATTCATTTCTCTAAGACCAGTGGCAGATATGCGGTCCTCGTCAACCACACATTGTCATAGAACGTTAATCAACTTCCAACAGCAGGTCAATGGAGAGTGTGAGCCAATCAACCTGAATGGACGAAAAGTAGGCCCTTGTCCTCATTCATAATCAAGCGGGGGAGGCGCAAAAGGATATAATGCACTGGTCTTAGAGAAATGAATGTAAAGTAATACATAATACATATCGTACAAATCTAAAAATAACGCCAGGATCAATCGAACACATGCCCACGAATGGTCTGCGGCACCAACGGCAGGGACTATCCATGTCTCAGAAGACAGACACGGCACCAACGCCAGGAACCACAACGGCCCTCAGGCCAACCGAAGCTCCATGAGAACAGACTGCCGTTCTTGGTAGCCAGCTCTGCACTGCCAAATACATGTTCACCCCCTTGTTTTAAACCCCTGCCACCGCCCGAACAGGCACAAAAGAGTTCCAAGCACAAAAGATTATCCTAATCCACTGGTGCTGAAACACAAGCCGTGGTTACACTACATAAAATCCCCGAGTTTTTTGCGGTCACACCTATGAATTGCCGGGCTTCAAGAAACCCGTGTCTGAAAAACGCGGGTTTTTGAGACACGGCAATCTCGCCGTGCTTTTCGAAATCCCCGTGTGTTCGTTAGTTCTTCGCACGGCGACAGATGGCGCAGTCATTAAGTGACGTCGTTTTCGCGCCTCCGGCAATGTGTGCCAATTCAGAAATGACCGAAGAGTCAATGTTTGCAGCGCAACTGTCGCCGGGCTACTTAACTACAGTGTAGTAGTGTGACCTCTCGCCGGGATTTTCGTACACACGGGTTTGACACGGGTCTGGAAAAACACGGGTATTTTTATGTATTATAAGAAATGAACATATTTTAGTGAATGACTGAACGAACATCAGCTTTCGTTCAATACTGCAAGACAAAGGTTTACATATATGTCAATGCAAGGTTAATTAAGTCTTCTCTCTTAATCACAATGCACAGAATAACACGAGACAAAATGGCAACTTTGTCACTTTGTCACTGTATGCATGGAGATATAAATACCTCCATGTTGATGTGTGCGGTAACGCTGGCACAAAGTCTTCAGTTCCTCAAACCGAAAATAGAACCCGGGAATAGAACAGAAGAGAATATGTCTGAATAGGTTGTTACAATTACCATATTTATTTCGAGAACAATGACAGCAAGATTAATGTTCTTTTGGTTTGATTCGGATCCAGCAGCTATGTTCTGGGAGCATCCATTACTTTCCAGTGGACAGGCACGGTGCTGTGGCCAGCCATCATGTGAAGAAAGATTTCCAGCGGTTCATGCAACCTTGAACCTGTGATCGAACGGGGAAGCGAACGACGTGGTCTTTGGACGTCGAAGCGAACGACGTGGTCGTCGACAAGGTCTTTGTGATCCATGGTCTTTGGAGTGTCGACTTGACTGTCGCCAGGGAAAGTTAACTTGATTCGTAATTCTACTTGAACGTCATTGACAAAATGTCTGCAACGCAAAATCAGACGTTCGACAGATCCTTGCAGAGCCCTGAGCTTGCAATGCTTCAGAAGTTCACCTACTTCGTTGAGGGGTATGTGATCCCTACCATCCTGCTCTTAGGAATCCTCGGTAATACTTTATCTCTCCTTGTCTTCGTTCGGACCAGAAAGCGAGCCGATGCCCCTGTACAGTACCTCAGTTGTCTGGCAGTCTCCGACACCGGAGTCATTCTCACGCTTGGCATGGTGCATTGGTTGGCCTATGGTTTGAGTTACATCACCAATGGGGCGTTTTCGTTCAATTTTTTCACTCACTCCAGAGCAAGTTGTAAGTTTTTTATGTCCGCTCTTCATGTATTCGAATGCATTTCTGCTTGGGTCATCGTTGCTTTTTCCATGGAACGGGCATTCATTGTATGGTTTCCATTGAAACGGGCAACGATAACGGCCAGTAAAAGGGCTAAAATCATCACAGCGTTATCCCTCATGGCTCTGGCTGTCAGTATACACAGGTTTATACTCGTTGATGCATATGCTGTGGGAACCCGCGGTAAAGCCTGTTTCTACGAACGATACGATTTGAAATTCTCCCTCTATCAGGTCGACACCACGTTACACAACTACATTCCATGTTGTTTGATATTCATCATCAACATCTTAATATTTGTCGGGATCAGGAGGGCAAAGAAATCCATCGATGGGAAACTGCCTGCAAGCAAGATCANTGATTCGTAATTCTACTTGAACGTCATTGACAAAATGTCTGCAACGCAAAATCAGACGTTCGACAGATCCTTGCAGAGCCCTGAGCTTGCAATGCTTCAGAAGTTCACCTACTTCGTTGAGGGGTATGTGATCCCTACCATCCTGCTCTTAGGAATCCTCGGTAATACTTTATCTCTCCTTGTCTTCGTTCGGACCAGAAAGCGAGCCGATGCCCCTGTACAGTACCTCAGTTGTCTGGCAGTCTCCGACACCGGAGTCATTCTCACGCTTGGCATGGTGCATTGGTTGGCCTATGGTTTGAGTTACATCACCAATGGGGCGTTTTCGTTCAATTTCTTCACTCACTCCAGAGCAAGTTGTAAGTTTTTTATGTCCGCTCTTCATGTGTTCGAATGCATTTCTGCTTGGGTCATCGTTGCTTTTTCCATGGAACGGGCATTCATTGTATGGTTTCCATTGAAACGGGCAACGATAACGGCCAGTAAAAGGGCTAAAATCATCACAGCGTTATCCCTCTTGGCTCTGGCTGTCAGTATACACAGGTTTATACTTGTTGATGCATATGCTGTGGGAACCCGCGGTAAAGCCTGTTTCTACGAACGATACGATTTGAAATTCTCCCTCTATCAGGTCGACACCACGTTACACAACTACATTCCATGTTGTTTGATATTCATCATCAACATCTTAATATTTGTCGGGATCAGGAGGGCAAAAAAATCCATGGATGGGAAACTGCCTGCAAGCAAGATCACCAAGCGTGATAATCGGATTCTGATTTCACTGATGATCGTCTCTACCTTTTATGTTGTATTCATGATGCCAGCTTCGACTTCCTTCTCTTACCAACTCCACCTTTTGGTCCATGGAAAAGGCGATCCAAAACACAGAGAATTCATTCGTTACTTGGTAACGTTCTTCGATGAGTTTAGTATGTTGAATTACTCATTCAATTTCATCATATACGGTTGCACTTTACCGTTTTATAGGGAAGAGGTACGGAAGATGATGGGAGCAAAGTGACTCATTTGGTGCTCAAGATGATCTTTTGGGATAAAGTCCTTAAACGATCGACCAACCAAAGCGGAAAGGTCACCAAACATCATGTGAATGTTCTTATTTTCCATTGTAGTCAACTGGTTGGCAATTTCCAAAGAGATTATCACCTTAAATGGAGACTAAAGTCTGTTACTCCATCTAGACCCCGATGAAAGGATCCTTCGGTTGTCATGCGGGGTCTGGATGGAGTTAATAGACTTTATATTTACATGTACTATACTACCTTTCTTTGGCCAATTGACGGAGCATTATGGCCAGCATTGGAATCGTTTGCTGCAACTTAGACGCCAAATTCTCTTAGGCAGTGCTCCAGAAAATATGTAAGACACAGTCAATATTCGATTCTGATTATCTATTCTTCATGACGATATCAATACCAATACAAGTTCACTGACGTGATTCCGGCCGAACAAATTCATGCTTCGTCTGTCTTTTCGTAGTCTCTGACCCGCCATCGGTCAATTTTGGTGCGTTGACCCTAAAACTACTCTTTTGGCAGCTACTCATTTTAAAATTCGAATGGAGGCCATTATTCTGTTTCAGACCAAATTAGAATTCTGTCTCGCTGGCAAGAAGGGCGGAACGCCGACATTTCAAATTCGCTATTCGTTGATTTGGAACAACAAACGCGACATTTTCAACTGTATAAATCATGAGCATGAACAACAAATTAACGAACTGCCTTAGGCTTGACATTGCATCGAAATCTTGTGACAGTTTCTGGTCTAATACTTCTCATGTATCGTAAAAATTTGAATGAAAGACCAGCCTTTGGCGTATGTTGTAAACTAAACGGTGGGAACCTTCCGAGGTCAGGAATGTCTGTCCGGCCTGTTGACCGCGTTTAGGGGATGATTTTTTTTTAAATTCCATCTACGAAAAAAATTATGTATCCGCAGGGGGTCACACATGCAAATGTTATGCAGATATTTTTATCATCTTCACGACACCAGCTAACCGAGTCCACACAGTGAAAATTTCGTCGAGTCCACAATGATAATATGGTCCTGATCTAATTATTACTGAACCCGTAGAGAACATTTACGGTTTTCAACAATCCCTTGTTCAACTTCCATCTCTTCAGGTTCGCCTGCTGTTGAGCATTGTCTGTATGAATCGTTGACGGTGGTAGTGACTCCCCATCCAACTTCGAGTGTTGCAGAGCTTCTCCGACGGGCTTTGATATGGGTTTCTTTACAAGTTCTGGGGAGTACCTGCTGTTGTACGACATCTCCACCCCACCAGGGATGTAGGACGACATGGGGTAGTTCATCGGTACCGGCAGGATTTGAACCTTCGTTGCATCCTTACGCCCTGTAACAACAGTAACGCTGAAATGGCGATTTCCACAGCAGATTGTTTTACAGCTCATCCCAGAGAGAGCAAGACACAGAATCATTCCCACAAATCCACTGATCAACTCAGTAATGTGCATCCCAAGTGATGTGGATGCACTTGAAGCAGTCACTACGCCAGTCACCTCCAATGCCAAGAGGTATGAACTCGTTATGACCATAGTTGCCCCGCCCATGGCCCCGAGGACGCTCAAGACCATCGTGCTAGCGATTGGACAGTCCTTCAACCGAGCGCTTGCTGTTATACCAAGGGCTGCCGTCAGCAGGAAAAACAGACCTCCAATAAAAGCTGCCGCGTAATCGAAAATCACTGAAGGCCCGTAAACGAAAAGTACGGCTCCACAAGCAAATGACAACAAGTTGAACACGAATAATCCGATTGAGATCGCCATGACGCGGTAGTGAGCAAATCCTACACGTGTGTACCGAATCTTCTGATCTTCTAGGTCGTGTTGGTTGACCGGGATGAGTTTATACATGGTATTACTGTCGCCGACTTCGCCATTTTCGTCAGGAAGCTGGACTGTCAGGGCCCCGTTCTTGGGTCGAACCCCCTCTGGCCAGACAGTTGACTTACTCATGTCTACAAGAAAGAGCATTACAAAAATCAGTCATGATACTTATAATTATTCCATGGATCGAAGAAAAAGTTTTGATGAACCAAATTAACGACGAATTTTGAGACCAATTGACAATTTATTGCTCACCGTGTTCTTCTAAGCTTCTTCCGTTGTTCCTTCACAGCACTGACTGGTCTACTTCATATAAATAACTGGGTTCCCATTTAATTTTAGGTAAGCAGGTCGCGGTGTCGTGATCACATGGTCAGACCGTATGTGATGTCACTGCCTCCGTTTCCCGGCAACTTCAAAACCAGTATTTTTCTTTGCCGCTGTTTTGAGTTATTCCGAGATGTTTATGAACATACGTGCCGCGGGGCGTGCAGACGACCCAAATCAGTCGAGGATTGTTAGATCTTGGATGTTAATCAAGGCAAATTTGTTATCATTTCACAAGGAGACGCTCCGAATAGTTTCCTTTTCTTGCGGCTACCGAACCGAAAAATGAAATCGGACCGATGCCTCTTCTGCAAACCAAAAGAAAATAAACACAGTATGGTGTTTTGATAGTCGCCAGGTTTTCCTGCTTGACGGCTTGTCAGACTGAATGGTAGTTGACCCAATATTGCTCATGCGTTCGGGCGTATTTGTAACTGTGACCAAACTGGGTGGGTTTGGCCGTAAGCAATGTGATGTTTGTTCACCCATATCAATTTGGCCATTTGTGAGTTTCACACTGCTTCACCCTTTTAAATTATAGTGATGGCCGTATGGTAATGAATACACTTCATTTGATCGCCTTTTTATAAAGCGGACAAGAAAACGAGATGGTACCACGGGGAAGGTTTTAGGGGGAGACGACCGGGCTGAAATCGACCCTGTACCTATGATGTCTTAGTTCACGAAGTCGGTGACAAAATTCGTGTAAGATTGAACTTACATCCCCGGCTTACATCTTCCTCCCCTGCTGGTTGTCTGCATGGGCGTCACGGGCGAAGGCCAGCTTTCTATCGAAGCGTCAAGAATAAATAGCCGTGACTTGGACTCCTCCTTTACGGCCCATAAACTTGAAATTCCATTGACCTAATGAGAACAACTTGAATAGATTGAGTGAGTTACTTTGCCATCGCCAAATCGGAATTCACAGTCCGTGTCCGTTTAGCCGGTATTTACGGACATGATCCACTCTAAAGCGATGGTTCATGCAGGACCTTTCAAAACTGATATAAAGTTGAAGTTAATGAACCATTTTAATGACGTCATGAAAATCTTTCGAGTTAAGTAGACTATCACATCTTTTAGTTTTGTTTAAGCACGTCATTGATATTCCTGAGCACAAAAGATCTGACGAAAGATTCTAAACCAGGAGGACAGTCGAAATAACTCTGGATTCTTTCCAGCAAACTTGCCTCTCGAGTGTTAGGTTAAGCAAGGGTTGATTATCCTCCAGCAATGTGAATATCAGGTGTCGCTGATCTCTAAGAATCTCGACCAACTCTGACACGTCGTTCGACCACTGCTTTCCTCTTACGTAGTTGGTACTTTTTGTAGTTGTTAAAATATGGATCTTATTGCTGTGCGGCAAACACAATCCTAAAACCACTTTTGAGATGGCCCCTGTGATTTTGTGAGACGAATATCGAGTTGCTTCTTTTGTGTTCGTCACAGGCCACGGGTATGTTTATTAAGAACACAAAGGCAATAATAAACTTGAAACGTTCTGCTTGTCGAAGTTTTCCAATCTGAGTCCACAACTCACGTCGTCGGTTCGGAGTTACTGGTCACAAACAAGACGGTTCGTAGAGATACCTACCGACTTCACAAGGTGATTGTGTGAGTGAAGCTTGAAACAGCACTAAATCAGAAAATCAGTCGTCATTTTATTGGAAAAAAGCTGGTAAGTTGAAAGATTACAACAAAATCGCCAATGCCATTGAAAAAACCTCGTCTCTGTTGGGTACTTTTCATATTAATGTCTTAGTTTCGCCTTCATCATTCCAGAGATGCTATTTGATCATGACCCGTACCAGCATTCAGCGAATTCAACTTCAATGACCACAATTCGACTCTAGGACGCCAAACTATTTGCTGGCAACATTTTCACGCCACAATTTTTTCTCTTTTAGGTGTACCAGCCATCCTCTATGCGAACATGTCTAACATATCTGAAAAGGAAAAAGTTGTCAGAATACCTGTTGTACTCTTCGGACAATTTGACGATGAGTATTTAGAGGAGGGTATCAGCGAGGAGATCCTTCAGGGCCAGTTCATCCCTATCCCTAATGACACTCCGATCAGACCGGCGAGTTATGTCGAACTTTCCAGATTGGGCTTCAACAAAACAGGCGTCCTGGTAGCATCTATTTTGCTCCTTGTGTTCGCAGTCATCGAATTTGTTGCCAACGGTGTCCTGCTTGCTTTCAACAGTAACGTTCTGTATGTACTGGGTGGGTGTATCTGTGCTGTGTTTTCGACAACAGCTGGCGCAGTTGGCATCGCTGCATCATGCACGTTGGAAGACTGCCCCATTGGTACGACGATGATCTTCGCTACGCTTTCCTCGTTGGCATCGGCCGGGCAATTTGGAATAAGTATGCTTGGCATCCTGGTTGACTTTCTGCAGATTTCAACCTTCGGAACTACCGGTGTCACAAATGTCGTAGTTGTGGTTGCAATGCATGGATTCAATGGTATAGCTGCTATAATTGGTGGCGTCTGCTCAGTGGTTATGGCTGTAAGGACGTGTAACACAGTCTGCTGCACATCAAGAAGATTTGAATACAGAGAACTTCTAAAAACGATAGAAAAGAGCACGAAACCAGCTGTGAAATTCGAAAAATCTGTCAAAATGGCAGATAATCAACAAGAGGATGATTCTTCGGAATATTTGTACCGGTATCGGGAAGCTTGGCCAACTCCACAGGACGTCATTGCAGCATCGGATCCTAACAGGCCTCGGAAGAAAGATCTGCTGGATTTGATACTCAGCGGTGCGCCACGGCAGAAGGTCGCACCGATATCCGCGAAAGGCAACTAGTACATTGTACATTTTTATGCATGCACGGCAGCCAAGGATACGTTGTACATGTATGCATGCATGCGTTAGTGCAGAGCGTTGCTCATGCCTTTGCACATTCAAAGGACTTCCATACCTAGGACATTCACCGGCATCTTGATCTTTGTTATCGTGAAAGGACATACTGACAGAATGTCACTATTTCGTGTCAATTCTATGACAATAGCCTGCGAGATGGTGCCGAAGAAGGACTGGTTAGATAAGTCCTTCTGGTGATGACAGTACGCAGAATTTCATGGCGTGGCACTGGAATGGTGTACATGTATATACATGTAGCACGAAAAAGTGATCGCTGCTTCGCAAAACGTTAAAGTTTGGATGTACAAAAAAACAGTTTTTGAACAAGCTCAGACCAGCTATTCTGAGACCACAAATGCAAAGATATTTTGCAGAAATTGCCTCGTATTTTGCAAAGTCTGCAGTCAAATGCTTGCTGAGGTTCCCACTTCCTTTATTTTAATAGAAATTGCGCTGTACATTCGCTCATGCTTCATCATCGGTTTGTACTTTTGATGTACAGTATTGCGTACGTACTTGGGCGGGTAGGCCTAAACAACAGCCCTGAGGAAGGCAGTAATTGACTTGGAAACATGATCGCCAGATCAGTAATTGTCTTCTTCGGTTTACTGAGCGACAACGGACGGCTTCGGTGTATACTTTTGTTTTTGTCTGTCAACCTGTTGAAAGCAGAAAATCACTCGATAGCATCGATTCCACACTGGATCCAATTATGGATATTTTGTGTGGCAGTTTTCATTCCGAGCAGTCGATCAAATCACTATTTTGGCTTCTTGTGCCTGACTAGCTCCTATCCAAAGATCAATGAATGGGCGGACACTTCTACTGTTCGCAAAATCGTACAGGAATCCTATTCGTAAAGGCAGTTTTGACTATGGTTTATATGGTACACATTGTATACCATTGCCCTCTACCCCCTTCATAATTTGACGATTATGGCCAATCTTGTAACGGCGAACACGACTGTGGAACAAATTCGCTATAATTCTCTGAGACTATTGCTAGGACATAGCATTTGGGAAGCAAATGTAGCATGGTTTATTGTGGCATACATTGGCCCGGTAATAATTGCACTTGGTACAATTTTTAATATCATGACGATGTTGGTGGTATCTAGTGGAAACATGGGTAGCATCTCAACCCGTATCCTCCTGATGACTCTCGCTGTTAGTGATCTAGCCGTCCTCGACCTCGTCTACCTTAACTCCGTTCTTACGGTTGCGTACGGAATTAGCATATGGATGCAATCAAATTTCACGTGTAAAACCTTAACCTTTCTGTCTGAATTCACCATGATGTTCTCGTCATGGTGCATCTTACTGCTCACGTTGGAGAGGTTGATATGTGTGTTGTTTCCTTTAAAGGCTCGATTTATCTGCTCAAAAAGATTCGTGTATGTCGTTCTGGCTGGTGTGTTCCTTTCTATCTTTTCATTGAATTCTCACCTCCTCGTATACTTCCAATTTTATCAAGAGGATGGAATTTGTGCTATTGACGCTGACGATTTGCCATATTATTCCGCATTTTACCTCAACGAGTGGGCCATTATAAATCTTGTAGTTTACGCCGGTATACCCTTTACTGGTATCACAATTTGCAACATCTTCATAGTGTCAGCACTCGTTATCAACAAAAGAAAAAGACGAGCCATGTTGGACGAGCAGGCCAAGAAAGATTCTAATCTGGGAAGTGTTACCACGATGTTAGTCGTCGTTAGCATCGCCTTCATCATTCTCGCATTGCCGAACCAGATTTATTTCTTGCTTGAACCTATTTATTTCCCGGATATATACATGTACATGTATGAGAATGATGAAGTCTTTATGTATGATACAGCAAAGCATTTAGCCCTCGCTTTCCTCCTTCAATATTCATCCAGAGCCATGACAAATTTAAATCACGCTATCAATTTCCTTCTCTATTGTATCAGCGGGGCAAAATTCCGAGCAGTATTGGTTCAACGATTAAAGCAATTATTTGGAAGGGAAAGGTAACCTTTTCACACACCTGAAGAAAATCTCTGTCTTCCCTGGGCCAATAAACTACGGCAAAGTATGTCCCGACGCGACGAAGTCAGTTTCCATCAGTCCAATTGGGTACAAATTGTGGAGGAGAATTGATCGTTGATGAAAACAGCTGTTGCATCAGAGGTTTTTTGCTTACATCCAACCGGTACGCTCCGAAATCTGACGTTGGTATGAAGTCCTGTAGGGCCATGTCGATTTAGAGGAATCGGAGGAATCAGAGGAAAATACAGTCTGCAGCCCATCAGTCACACACGATCACACCGCTATCATGTGCTAAATATATAAACACGATCACGTGGTTGTGTTAACATCATAATAACTTTAGTGGAACTTCAAATTCGGCCATTTTCTCCTAAAGTGCTGGCTTTCGGCCCTCAAGTCACTAGACTCACTTTATCACCAACCTTGATGATGATGAGTTTATTACAACAACTCAATAGCCCAGGAAATGTTATGAAATAACTATTCTGATAATTTTATACTTTATCTTATGGTTATTTTCTGGATTTTCCAGCTCGATTCCTCTGATTCCTCCGATTCCTTCGATTCCTCTAAATCGACATGGCCCCTGTGAGGTAGACGACGTCATGTGAATGTGTTTCTAGAATGCATGGTGGATGTGCTGCTGGATAGGTCTGCGCCTATGTTCATAAAACCTTGTTAGCTTAGTTGGTTGCTAGTTGTGCGCATTGGCCTGTACAAACTGGACACATTAGAAACTAAGTCGAGCAAGATTTTATGAATGTGGGTCCAGTACTCGTCATGTTGAGGAAAAGGAGACCAGTGGTGTCTCTCAGGAGCAGCTAAACATAATGAGCGACGCCACACAGCCGACTATGAATCAGCCTTGTTTTATTTGATCCAGCAGAGGAGGATAGTTGATGATGGGAGTAGGGTCAGGCATCTGAAGCTGGTGGACATCAATAATAAAAATGTAGTGGATGGTTGGTTTTCTGCCCCTCATCCAGCCCCCTCAAACCTTACCAATTGGAATTTTGCTGTTAAAATGTTTTACAGCAAATGCTGGCAGCAGAGTAACACAGCACTTTTCTGTATTTTGACAGCACCCGTTTGCTGTATTTTGACAGCAAAATGGTATAAATTCTGCAAAAAATGCTGTCTTTAAAACTGAGAAACTGTACATGTAATCTTGCTGTTAAATTCCAGTAAAAAAACAGCAGTTTGCAGTAAAATGAATTTTACAGCTCACAGATATTACAGATATTTTTAACAGTGAAAAGACAGTTGCAGAATGCAATCACCACTGTGTGTGGACCGTACACTATATTCGTTCTCATGTATAGATGTCGTTATAAGCAACCTATGAAAGACATCATAGATACCATGTTCCCAGATAAAACTGCACCATTTGTCATGAATGATGTTAAAGTACAAAAGAGTTCAGTAAAGAGTTTTGGTGTGTTTGTGCCCTTAGTTGAAATGGATTTTGTAATGCAACGCATAAGTGTATAACCATCAGTAGTGGAGGTGCACCCAAGAATCCGAAATGATATTGCAGGACTACACTGTAGCTCCATGCCAATTTGGCATGCATAACCAAAGTAGTGAGGGTTTGGCATAATGTAGTGTAGAGCATGAATAAATTGTATAAAACACAATCGATGTCTTGTTTTATTCTTTTTGATTTGAACTTCAGACGATGGAGGATCTATGTGATACCATGTCTAGTCTGCGACTGAACCCAGCCAAATTCAAAGTCACATTTGCGAATGTGGAAAAACATATGAGGATCGGATTAAAGGAACATATCTATACCATGGATTCAATGGTATAGCTGCTATAATTGGTGGCGTCTGCTCAGTGGTTATGGCTGTAAGGACGTGTAACACAGTCTGCTGCACATCAAGAAGATTTGAATACAGAGAACTTCTCAAAACGATAGAAAAGAGCAAGAAACCAGCTGTGAAATTCGAAAAATCTGTCAAAATGGCAGATAATCAACAAGAGGGTGACTCTTCGGAATATTTGTACCGGTATCGGGAAGCTTGGCCAACTCCACAGGACGTCATTGCAGCATCGGATCCTAACAGGCCACGGAAGAAAGATCTGCTGGATTTGATACTCAGCGGTGCGCCACGGCAGAAGGTCGCACCGATATCCGCGAAAGGCAACTAGTACATTGTACACCCGGATTGTACATTCTTTATGCACGCACGGCAGCCAAGGATACGTTGCATGTATGCATGTGTTAGTGCAGAGCGTCGCTCATGCCTTTGCAGAGCGTCGCTCATGCTTTTGCTCATTCAAACGCTTTGTATCAATGACTTCCATACCTAGGACATTCACCGGCATCTTGATCTATATTATCGTAAAAGGACATACTATACTGACAGAATGTCACTTATTTCGTGTCAATTCTATGACATACAGTAATAGCCTGCGAGATGGTGCTGAAGAAGGACTGGTTAGATAAGCCCTTCCGTTGATGACAGCACGCAAAATTAAATGGCGTGACAGGAATGGTATAGGCCTATAGCACGAAACAGATTGCTGCTTCGCAAAACGTCCAAGTTTGGATGTACAAAAAAACTGTTTTTGAACAAGCTCAGACCACAAATGCAAAGACGTTTTGCTGAGACGACAAATTCCTTTCGTGTGTATATCAAATGTAAAAATATCTCTTGGCAACATTTACGAAAAGTCATGAATAAAGTAGCAGAAATTGCCTCGTATTTTGCAAAGTCTGCAGTCTAATGCTTGCTGAGGTTCCCACTTCCATTATTTTAATAGAAATTGCGCTGTACATTCGCTCATGCTTCATCATCAGTTTGTACTTTTGATGTACAGTATTGCGTACGTCAATCAACAACCCTGAGGGAGGCTGTCATTAACTTCGAAACATGATTGCCTAGAACAGTCAACCAAGGAATATAATTACTGTTGGTGATCATGTTTCCGAGCGACAAAGGACGGCTTCGGTGTATATTTTTTGTTTTTGCTTGTAAACCTGGTGAAGTCAGAAAATCGCTCGATAGCATCGATTCCACACTGGATCAAATCATGGTATTTTCTGTGGCAGTATTTTCTGAGTAGTCCATCAAACCGCTATTTTGGCTTCTTGTGCCTGACTATAGCTCCTATCCAACGAGCAATGAATGGGCGGACACTTTCTACTGTTCATCACTTCGCAAAATCGTACTGCAGTCCTATTCGTAAAGGCGGTTTTTGACTATGGTTTATATGGAACATACATGTATTGTATACCATTGCCCTCTAACCCCTTCATAATTTGACAATTATGGCCAATCTCGTAACGGCGAACACGACTGTGGAACAAGTTCGCTATTCTCTAAGACTATTGCTAGCACATAACGTCTGGGAAGCGAAGGTAGCATGGTTTATTGTGGCATACACTGGCCCTGTAATAATTGCACTTGGTACGGTTTTTAATTTCCTGACGATGTTGGTTGTATCTAGTGGAAACATGGGTAGCATCTCCACCCGTATCCTCCTGATGACTCTCGCTGTTAGTGATCTAGCCGTCCTCTACCTCGGCTACCTTACCTCCGTTCTTGAGGTTGCGTTCGGAATCAACATACGGATGCCATCGAATTTCCTGTGTAAAACCTTTCTTTTTCTGCCGGAGTTCACATTGATGTTCTCGTCATGGTGCATCTTCCTGCTCACATTGGAGAGGGTGATATGCGTGTTGTTTCCTTTAAAGGCCCGATTTATTTTCTCAAAGAGGTTCGTATTTATCGTTCTGGCTGGTGTGTTTCTTTTTGTCTTTGCTTTGAATTCTCACGTCCTTATATACTTCCAAATTTATCAAGAATATGATGGAATGTGTGCTATTGACTCTGACGATTTCCCATATTATTATGTGTTTTACCTCAACGAGTGGGCCATTATAAGCCTTGTAATGTACGCTGGTATCCCCTTTATTGGTATCACAATTTGCAACATCTTCATAGTGTCAGCACTCGTTATCAACAAAAGAAAAAGACGAGCCATGTTGGACGAGCAGGCCAAGAAAGATTCCAATCTGGGAAGTGTTACCACGATGTTAGTCGTCGTAAGCATCGCCTTCATCATTCTCACATTGCCGAACCAGATTTATTTCTTGCTTGAACCTATATATTTCCCGGAGATGTGGGATGAGACTGACGGTTTTAAGTATGATACAGCAAAGCGTTTAGCCCTCGCTAAGCTCCTTCGATATTCATCCAGAGCCTTGACAAATTTAAATCACGCTATCAATTTCCTTCTCTATTGTATCAGCGGGGCAAAATTCCGTGCAGTATTGGTTCAACGAATACAGCAATTAATTGGAAGGGAAAGGTAACCTTTTCACACACTTGAAAAAAATCTCTGTCTTCCCTGGGCCAATAAACTATGGCAAAGTATGTCCCAACGCGACGAAGTCAGTTTCCGTCAGTCGGATGGGGTACAAATTGTGGAGGATCGAGAAGGATTGATCGTTGATGAAGGCAGCTGTTGCATCAGAGGTTTTCCGTTTACTATGTCAGCTATATTACTCAGCTATTACTTATGAATCCAAGAGGTACGCTTCCGATATCTGACGTTGGTATGAAGTCCTGTAAGGTATACGACGCCATGTGAATGTGTTTCTAGAATGCATTGTGGATGTGCTGCTGGATAGATCTGGGGCTGTATTCATAAAACCTTGTTAGCTTAGTTGGTTGCGAGTTGTGTGCATTGACCTGTACAAACTTGGCACATTAGTAACTAAGCCAAGCATGATTTTATGAATGTGGGTCCAGTACTCGTCATGTAGAGGAAAAGGAGACCATTGGTGTCTCTCAGGAACAGCTAAACATAATGAGCGACGCCACACGGCCGACTATATGAATCAGCCTAAGTTTTATTTGATGCAGCAGAGGAGGATAGTTGATGAATGGGAGTAGGGTTAGGCATCTGAAGCTGGTGGACATCAATAATAAAAATGTAGTGGATGGTTGGTTTTCTGCCCCTCATCCAGCCCCCTCAAACCTTACCAGTTGGGAATCCACTTTTTCCTGTCTTCTTCATGCTGAAAGTTCCCGTAGACATCTAGGAAGAGGTGAAAATTTGGGGGCCTCCAAGTGCTCATGTGCGGCGTTTTTGCTTACATCTTGTATAAGCCATTTGTTCAAAGAATGAAGCAGTTGATTGGAAGGAAAGACTAAGGTTGTCACCAACGTCGCGCAAACCTGTGTCAGCCCAGCCTGGAGCAGTTTAGGCTCCCGTTCCATAGAGTTCACGTCTTCACTATTCATTGGCCTTTTTGCACGGTTCACGCGTAAATTGTCATGATGCGGATTCCATAGGCGTCATTTTTCTACCTTCGGACAGGTACGATTCATTTCATGCGTGAATAAATGAAGATCACCCGTGACTCGAGGAATGAACATGCTCATTCTTTTGGGCGTGAATAGAGTGGAACCAACCCTCTAAATGAAAGATCGTGAAAAATGAAACGGGAAAAATGAAAAGTGAAACCGTTACCTCTATGGAACGGCAGCCTGATGCACCGTACTATTTATTCGACATACATGTACGATGTTCGCCCAAAACAGCATTCTTGGAAATTGTAACATGCATTGGCGCTGTTTCTCAAAAACGCAGTGAATCAATACTATTATTGAAAGATCGTGAAAAATGAAACGGGAAAAGTTAAAAGTGAAACCGTTACCTCTATGGAACGGCAGCCTGATGCACCGTACTATTCGACATACGATGTTCGCCCAAAACAGCATTCTTGGAAATTGTAACATGCATTGGCGCTGTTTCTCAAAAACGCAGTGAATCAATACTATTATGAAGCGTCATTAAAGCACTGTCATTATTGGTACACTTTGGGAATTTCTCGGTGTCCACTGCAGCGACTCCCATACAAGCACAGCTCAAAGCTGCAGTAACCAAGTCTATGCATGCTGAGGTTCCCACTTCTTTTATTATATAGCAAATGCGCTGTACATTCGCACATGATTCATCATCAATGTGCACTTTTCATGTACATGTATTACGTGTGTACTTGGGCCAGGCCTAATCAACAGCCCTGATGAAGGCAGTAATTGACTTGGAACATGATCGCCAGATCAGTAATTGCCTTCTTCGGTTTACTAGAGCCACAACGGACGGCTTCGGTGTATATTTTTTGCTTTTGCTTGTAAAGTAAAGCAGAAAATCGCTCGATTGTGTCGATTCCACATTGGATCCAGCCGTGATATTTGTGACCCGCTCTGGTGAAACGATTGGCATGTCGCTCAGAAGGTGAGCCTGAACGAACCGAGATGACACCAGGAGAGGATGGAAGGAATATAGGTTCTTTCAGATTTCATAATAGTCAGACAATACTGAAACTGACAAACATTTGGTCACAACCTGCCAAGGTAAGAGCGACATGTGTCTCGTTTTGCCAGAGCGATTCACATTTTCTTTGGCAGTTTTTATTCCGAGCAGTCCATCAAACCACTCTTTTGGCTTCTTGTGCCTGACTATAGCTCCTATCCAAAGATCAATGAATGGGCGGACACTTTCTACTGTTCATCTTTACGGAACACATTGAATACCATTGCCCTTTAACCCCTTCATATTTTGATAATTATGGCCAATCTCGTTACGGCGAACACGACTGTGGAACAAATTCGCTATTCTCTGAGACTATTGCTAGCACATAACATTTGGGAAGCCAATGTAGCATGGTTTATTGTGGCATACATTGGCCCGGTAATAATTGCACTTGGTACAATTTTTAATATCATGACGATGTTGGTGGTATCTAGTGTAACCAAGTCTATGCATGCTGAGGTTCCCACTTCTTTTATTATATAGCAAATGCGCTGTACATTCGCACATGATTCATCATCAATGTGCACCTTTCATGTATTACGTGTGTACTTGGGCCAGTAGGCCTAATCAACAGCCCTGATGAAGGCAGTAATTGACTTGGAACATGATCGCCAGATTATGGGCGGTTATTTCCGCAGAAAATCAGTGTCAGGTTTTTCATTCTTAGCACAGAAATTCTATGCAGAGAGCGCACAAGTAGCGGGAAGCATCTTCAAAAGCAAAATTTATTTTGTTTATCCGAAGTTTTATATGCAGACCGCGTAATTTATATATGTTGCGACAGTACTCGTGAAAGAACCAAGTTTAGGATCCAAGTTTCGCATCCAAGTTTAAGATAACAATTTCTCAATCGCTTGCTAGATGGCGCTTCAGCTGATTCTATTATCATATTGGAGGCCTAATCATTAACATAATGAGTGTTGGGTAGGTTACCATTGGCCGAGGGTTGTCTACAGTGTACATAAGGCCTCGGCTGGTTCAACTGTTGCGCCATCTAGCGGACAAGTGAGAAATTGTTATCTTCAACTTGGATGCGAAACTTGGATCCTAAACTTGGTTCTTTCGCGAGTTGTGTACAGTTTCTCTCACAACATATAAATTACGCTGTCATGAATCTTGCTTTTGAAGATATTTCACGCTACTTGTGCGCTGTCTACATAGGAATTATGTGCTAAAATGAAAAGCCTGACACTGATTTTTTGCGGAAATAACCGCCCATACCAGATCAGTAATTGCCTACTTCGGTTTACTAGAGCCACAACGGACGGCTTCGGTGTATATTTTTTGCTTTTGCTTGTAAACCTGGTGAAAGCAGAAAATCGCTCGATTGTGTCGATTCCACATTGGATCCAGCCGTGATATTTGTGACCCGCTCTGGTGAAACGATTGCCAGGGCATCAATAAACAGCGAACTCGGCGAACTGAGCGAACTTGGCGAACTCTGATCGAGTAGTTGTGCCCATACTGTTTATTTCAACTGTCAATTATGATGCTTCGACATCAGCGGCGCCTGGTGATCAGGATTGTGGCATGTTCCCGTGGTTGACACGTGGAATAACTCACTACGCATGCGTGGTAGAATATCATCGGATTATCATTACATGAAATCAATTTGCTTCATTCGTTAGTCGTGTTGGTTTTTCTGGTCGGACAATAACAGAAAGTAAGCATCTGAAACCAGACTGTCATCGTTATGGTTTCCACCCATAAATGGAGAGAAAAAAGTATGATCGGAAATTGGGCGTTTTATTTGTTGCAGAACCTTTATAAATCATAGCAGTTATAAACAGATGCTTTCAGCATGGTTCAGGAACATTTCAAGACACTGTACATGTATATGCCAAATAGAAAACGGGCTGTCGTGACAGTTGTTAGTTCGAATGGCCTGCAGCCTCCTGCTCTTTCTTATGGACAGTATAAGTCACCATGGTATTGGAAATGACGCTACAAGTACTCACTCAGTGTACAGAAGCTGAAAACCCAAGATTGTACCATACAAAGATGTAATGTACATGTACATCACGTATTGTCTACCAGCAACCAACATTCGACGAGCTATGCTCCGGGCATTCGTCACTAAATGCCTCTCGCTGAAATTTGTGTAAAATTCCAATATAAATATGGCTTGTTCCCTGAGGGAACAACAACGGAGTCGTTTTCTAACTTTCAGCAGGCCTTCTTTATCTCCGAACTGACATTTTCTAAAGGTTAGGCCCCTCTGACACTAAAAATTAAAAGTAACTCATATTAGCAGCTAACATAATTATTATTTACCAAAGAATTACATCTCAAGCTGATTAGCGAACACTAACTGATAAACTGCATTGGTTCTACATCGGTGACAGCTATGAAAGTACATGTATATTACATAGGCCTATGGCTACGCATGTGTGATAATTAATTGCTTGCGCGGAAAGGGAGCGCAGGATCTACGAAAAGGGGAGATCTTGGCCCCTTCCTCGTCGTCTAACTAAATTACATCCATATACTGGCCTACAAGTAGGATTTCTAAGGCAAATCTTCCGAACCTGGTGACATCCAGCAACGGTTCTTGAAATTCTCCCAAGAGAGTGAGCTTACAGCCTCGGTCTCGGCATATGTGCAAACAAAGCCATCAATTCGCCACGCGTCATTTGGATCATCTGGGTAACATTTAGGGACGGGCGCCGGTCTCAGTCGGGACGCAGTATCTAGATCGAGTTTTAACATTCCATGGTACGGCACACTCGTGATCGTCAGAGCAACAGGCGTCTTCAGAATAACACCTCTGATTGTCAGGGGTACAAGTCCAGCTGAAAGGGAAGTAAACCAAAGCTATAGATATTTCAAGCAGTAAATCTACCTGCGGGATTTTAAGTACGGAGACGTACGTCGAGACCACCTCGAAGGGAATTCAGCTAAAGTGGAGACGTACGTCGAGACCACCTTGAAGGGAATTCAGCTAAAGTGGTATCAGGAATAAATTCCTGGTGGTATGTAATCACTTGATTTCACAAAGTACGGCACTTCATGTTACAGGGCCAAACCTTTGCTCAGGAAACACCAATTAGAGAATTCCGCCCAAAATATCAGCTCATGTTTGAAAAGTTCGTACCGTTCCCTCGCGATACACAGCGCTATCGGGATCGTTCTGCCGTTGGGAACCCCGCAGACATGGTCAGCGTCACAGCAGTCACTGTTTCTCCTGCAGCGTCGATTTTCCTGTGTGCATGATGGCTCTTCTCTGAAACGTCAAATTACATTAGCTAAACGAACCTTCAAAGTATTTTTACACAAAAATGTGATCAGAGGAAAATGAACGAAATTTACTTACAGTCGTGTATAACTTATTGGCATTAATCACACTGTATGACTACACGTGATGCAACGTAAGCAGGTCAAATATCAAAATTTGACGATTAACTTTGTACAATTCTGCGAATATGACAATGGAAGCACACTCGAAATGAATTTTGCAGTCAATTATTTCCAAATAAATACTGTAAATATACGAACTGATCTGATACACTGCAGCTGCTTTGTCAAATATTTTGCATCATTCTAATACAGATCAGAGAGCGTCAGAGTGTTTGAGCAGCAACAGGAGACCTGACGGCGCCATGTAGCTATGTTGAGGGCAAAGATTGGTCGAGTGAGAAGTTTGTGTTTTAGACACTTACCGTACCACCCTTGCTTGGCAACCTGCAACTTTAGAGAAAAATATGACCGTAATCTACCTGTACCTTACTTAATCTACATGTATGTTGCCCAGCAGGAGTATATGGAAAAATTGCAGTATTTCAGAAGATTTCCACTTTGTCGAAAATGCGTTGTTCGTACCATCCGGCTTTTGGAATGCTCGGTGCTGTATATTAGACTGAGAGACAAAACCCTGAAAAGAGCCTAGATTTTGACTTTCGTGGTCAACCTCTGGTAACTAGGATTTGACTTCATAAAATTATCGGCATCACCATTGGATAACATAATTCAATTGTTGCCACGCACAGATTTTGCCAGTTTGGCAGTAATTAGCATAAAACCAATATGGCTGCCAATTTAGGCACATCAATGTACAGGTAACTTTAAAATGGCTCACCGCAGCCCCTTCAGATGTATTATAGTCAGATAGGAATATGCCCCTTAGAATCACAATAAGCATGGTTTC
>NMRB01000829.1:99770-153012 GCA_002633025.1 Notospermus geniculatus | reverse complement strand
CTTTACAAGTTCTGGGGAGTACCTGCTGTTGTACGACATCTCCACCCCACCAGGGATGTAGGACGACATGGGGTAGTTCATCGGTACCGGCAGGATTTGAACCTTCGTTGCATCCTTACGCCCTGTAACAACAGTAACGCTGAAATGGCGATTTCCACAGCAGATTGTTTTACAGCTCATCCCAGAGAGAGCAAGACACAGAATCATTCCCACAAATCCACTGATCAACTCAGTAATGTGCATCCCAAGTGATGTGGATGCACTTGAAGCAGTCACTACGCCAGTCACCTCCAATGCCAAGAGGTATGAACTCGTTATGACCATAGTTGCCCCGCCCATGGCCCCGAGGACGCTCAAGACCATCGTGCTAGCGATTGGACAGTCCTTCAACCGAGCGCTTGCTGTTATACCAAGGGCTGCCGTCAGCAGGAAAAACAGACCTCCAATAAAAGCTGCCGCGTAATCGAAAATCACTGAAGGCCCGTAAACGAAAAGTACGGCTCCACACGCAAATGACAACAAGTTGAACACGAATAATCCGATTGAGATCGCCATGACGCGGTAGTGAGCAAATCCTACACGCGTGTACCGAATCTTCTGATCTTCTAGGTCGTGTTGGTTGACCGGGATGAGTTTATACATGGTATTACTGTCGCCGACTTCGCCATTTTCGTCAGGAAGCTGGACTGTCAGGGCCCCGTTCTTGGGTCGAATCCCCTCTGGCCAGACAGTTGACTTACTCATGTCTACAAGAAAGAGCATTACAAAAATCAGTCATGATACTTATAATTATTCCATGGATCGAAGAAAAAGTTTTGATGAACCAAATTAACGACGAATTTTGAGACCAATTGACAATTTATTGCTTACCGTGTTCTTCTAAGCTTCTTCCGTTGTTCCTTCACAGCACTGACTGGTCTACTTCATATAAATAACTGGGTTCCCATTTAATTTTAGGTAAGCAGGTCGCAGTGTGCCGTGATCACATGGTCACACCGGATGTGATGTCACTGCCTCCGTTTCCCGGCAACTTCAAAACCAGTATTTTTCTTTGCCGCTGTTTTCAGTTATTCCGAGATGTTGAACATACGTGCCGCGGGGCGTGCAGACGACCCAAATCAGTCGAGGATTGTTAGATCTTGGATATTAATCAAGGCAAATTTGTTATCATTTGACAAGGAGACGCTCCGAATAGTTTCCTTTTCTTGCGGCTACCGAACCGAAAAATGAAATCGGACCGATGCCTCTTCTGCAAACCAAAAGAAAATAAACACAGTATGGTGTTTTGATAGTCGCCAGGTTTTCCTGCTTGACGGCTTGTCAGACTGAATGGTAGTTGACCCAATATTGCTCATGCGTTCGGGCGTATTTGTAACTGTGACCAAACTGGGTGGGTTTGGCCGCAAGCAATGTGATGTTTGTTCACCCATATCAATTTGGCCATTTGTGAGTTTCACACTGCTTCACCCTTTTAAATTATAGTGATGGCCGTATGGTAATGAATACACTTCATTTGATCGCCTTTTTATAAAGCGGACAAGAAAACGAGATGGTACCACGGGGAAGGTTTTAGGGGGGGACGAATCGACCCTACCTATGATGTCTTAATGAACTAAGTCGGTGACAAAATTCGTGTAAGATTGAACTTACATCCCCGGCTTTCATCTTCCACCCCTGCTGGTTGTCTGCATGGGCGTCACGGGCGAAGGCCAGCTTTCTATCGAAGCGTCAAGAATAAATAGCCGTGACTTGGACTCCTCCTTTACGGCCCATAAACTTGAAATTCCATTGACCTAATGAGAACAACTTGAATAGATTGAGTGAGTTACTTTGCCATCGCCAAATCGGAATTCACAGCCCGTGTCCGTTTAGCCGGTATTTACGGACATGATCCACTCTAAAGCGATGGTTCATGCAGGACCTTTCAAAACTGATATAAAGTTGAAGTTAATGAACCATTTTAATGACGTCATGAAAATCTTTCGGGTTAAGTAGACTATCACATCTTTTAGTTTTGTTTAAGCACATTATTGATATTCCTGAGCACAAAAGATCTGACGAAAGATTCTAAACCAGGAGGACAGTCGAAATAACTCTGGATTCTTTCCAGCAAACTTGCCTCTCGAGTGTTAGGTTAAGCAAGGGTTGATTATCCTCCAGCAATGTGAATATCAGGTGTCGCTGACCTCTAAGAATCTCGACCAACTCTGACACCGTCGTTCGACCACTGCTTTCCTCCTACTACTTAGTTGGTTCTTTTTGTAGTTGTTAAAATATGAATCTTACTGCTGTGCGACAAACACAATCCTAAAAGCACTTTTGAGATGGCCCCTGTGATTTTGTGAGACGAATATCGAGTTGCTTCTTTTGTGTTCGTCACAGGCCACGGGTATGTTTATTAAGAACACAAAGGCAATAAACTTGAAACGTTCTGCTTGTAGAAGTTTTCCAATCTGAATCCACAACTCATGTCGTCGGATCGGAGTTACTGGTCACAAACAAGACGGTTCGTAGAGATACCTACCGACTTCACAAGGTGATTGTGTGAGTGAAGCTTGAAACAGCACTAAATCAGAAAATCAGTCGTCATTTTATTGGAAAAAAGCTGGTAAGTTGAAAGATTACAACAAAATCGCCAATGCCATTGAAAAAACCTCGTCTCTGTTGGGTACTTTTCATATTAATGTCTTAGTTTCGCCTTTATCATTCCAGAGATGCTATTTGATCATGACCCGTACCAGCATTCAGCGAATTCAACTTCAATGACCACAATTCGACTCTAGGACGCCAAACTATTTGCTGGCAACATTTTCACGCCACAATTTTTTCTCTTTTAGGTGTACCAGCCATCCTCTATGCGAACATGTCTAACATATCTGAAAAGGAAAAAGTTGTCAGAATACCTGTAGTACTCTTCGGACAATTTGACGATGAGTATTTAGAGGAGGGTATCAGCGAGGAGATCCTTCAGGGCCAGTTCATCCCTATCCCTAATGACACTCCGATCAGACCGGCGAGTTATGTCGAACTTTCCAGATTGGGCTTCAACAAAACAGGCGTCCTGGTAGCATCTATTTTGCTCCTTGTGTTCGCAGTCATTGAATTTGTTGCCAACGGTGTCCTGCTTGCTTTCAACAGTAACGTTCTGTATGTACTGGATGGGTGTATCTGTGCTGTGTTTTCGACAACAGCTGGCGCAGTTGGCATTGCTGCATCATGCACGTTGGAAGACTGCCCCATTGGTACGACGATGATCTTCGCTACGCTTTCCTCGTTGGCATCGGCCGGGCAATTTGGAATAAGCATGCTTGGCATCCTGGTTGACTTTCTGCAGATTTCGACCTTCGGAACTACCGGTGTCACAAATGTCGTAGTTGTGGTTGCAATGCATGGATTCAATGGTATAGCTGCTATAATTGGTGGCGTCTGCTCAGTGGTTATGGCTGTAAGGACGTGTAACACAGTCTGCTGCACATCAAGAAGATTTGAATACAGAGAACTTCTCAAAACGATAGAAAAGAGCAAGAAACCAGCTGTGAAATTCGAAAAATCTGTCAAAATGGCAGATAATCAACAAGAGGGTGACTCTTCGGAATATTTGTACCGGTATCGGGAAGCTTGGCCAACTCCACAGGACGTCATTGCAGCATCGGATCCTAACAGGCCTCGGAAGAAAGATCTGCTGGATTTGATACTCAGCGGTGCGCCACGGCAGAAGGTCGCACCGATATCCGCGAAAGGCAACTAGTACATTGTACACCCGGATTGTACATTCTTTATGCACGCACGGCAGCCAAGGATACGTTGCAATAGCATGTATGCATGTGTTAGTGCAGAGCGTCGCTCATGCCTTTGCAGAGCGTCGCTCATGCCTTTGCTCATTCAAACGCTTTGTATCAATGACTTCCATATCTAGGACATTCACCGGCATCTTGATCTATATTATCGTAAAAGGACATACTATACTGACAGAATGTCACTTATTTCGTGTCAATTCTATGACATACAGTAATAGCCTGCGAGATGGTGCTGAAGAAGGACTGGTTAGATAAGCCCTTCCGTTGATGACAGCACGCAAAATTAAATGGCGCGACAGGAATGGTATAGGCCTATAGCACGAAACAGATTGCTGCTTCGCAAAACGTTCAAGTTTGGATGTACAAAAAAAACAGTTTTTGAACAAGCTCAGACCACAAATGCAAAGATGTTTTGCTGAGACGACAAATTCCTTTCGTGTGTATATCAAATGTAAAAATATCTCTTGGCAACATTTACGAAAAGTCATGAATAAAGTAGCAGAAATTGCCTCGTATTTTGCAAAGTCTGCAGTCTAATGCTTGCTGAGGTTCCCACTTCCTTTATTTTAATAGAAATTGCGCTGTACATTCGCTCATGCTTCATCATCAGTTTGTACTTTTGATGTACAGTATTGCGTACGTCAATCAACAACCCTGAGGGAGGCTGTCATTAACTTCGAAACATGATTGCCTAGAACAGTCAACCAAGGAATATAATTACTGTTGGTGATCATGTTTCCGAGCGACAAAGGACGGCTTCGGTGTATATTTTTTGTTTTTGCTTGTAAACCTGGTGAAGTCAGAAAATCGCTCGATAGAATCGATTCCACACTGGATCCAATCATGGTATTTTCTGTGGCAGTTTTCATTCCGAGCAGTCCATTAAATAACTATTTCGGCTACTTGCGCCTGACTATAGCTCCTATCCAACAAGCAATGAATGGGCGGACACTTTGTACTGTACATCACTTCGCAAAATCGTACAGGAATCCTATTCGTAAATGCAGTTTTTGACTATGTTTTATATGGTACACATTTAATACCATTGCCTTCTAACCCCTTCATAATTTGACAATTATGGCCAATCTTGTAACGGCGAACACGACTGTGGAACAAGTTCGCTATTCTCTGAGACTATTGCTAGCACATAACATTTGGGAAGCCAATGTAGCATGGTTTATTGTGGCATACATTGGCCCGGTAATAATTTCAAGAAAGTGGACCCAGGGTACAATTTCACTTGACGACATCGAACCTGGGTACACTTTATGTGTACCCAGGACGACAATAACCCCTTCAGCGACACTTTCTACTGTTCATCTTTACGGAACACATTGAATACCATTGCCCTTTAACCCCTTCATATTTTGATAATTATGGCCAATCTCGTTACGGCGAACACGACTGTGGAACAAATTCGCTATAATTCTCTGAGACTATTGCTAGCACATAACATTTGGGAAGCCAATGTAGCATGGTTTATTGTGGCATACATTGGCCCGGTAATAATTGCACTGGGTACAATTTTTAATATCATGACGATGTTGGTGGTATCTAGTGGAAACATGGGTAGCATCTCCACCCGTATCCTCCTGATGACTCTCGCTGTTAGTGATCTGGCCGTCCTCGACCTCGTCTACCTTGACTCCGTTCTTTCGGTTGCGTACGGAATCAACATATGGATGCAATCAAATTTCACGTGTAAAACCTTAACCTTTCTGTCTGAATTCACCATGATGTTCTCGTCATGGTGCATCTTACTGCTCATGCCGTCCTCGACCTCGTCTACCTTAACTCCGTTCTTACGGTTGCGTACGGAATTAGCATATGGATGCAATCAAATTTCACGTGTAAAACCTTTAATTTTCTGTCTGAATTCACCATGATGTTTTCGTCATGGTGCATCTTCCTGCTCACATTGGAGAGGTTGATATGTGTGTTGTTTCCTTTAAAGGCCCGATTTATTTTCTCAAAGAGGTTCGTATTTATCGTTCTGGCTGGTGTGTTTCTTTTTGTCTTTGCTTTGAATTCTCACATCCTTATATACTTCCAAATTTATCAAGAATATGATGGAATTTGTGCTATTGACTCTGACGATTTCCCATATTATTATGTGTTTTTCCTCAACGAGTGGGCCATTATAAGCCTTGTAATGTACGCTGCTATTCCCTTTATTGGTATCACAATTTGCAACATCTTCATAGTGTCAGCACTCGTTATCAACAAAAGAAAAAGGCGAGCCATGTTCGACGAGCAGGCCAAGAAAGATTCTAATCTGGGAAGTGTTACCACGATGTTAGTCGTCGTTAGCATCGCCTTCATCATTCTCGCATTGCCGAACCAGATTTATTTCTTACTTCAACCTATTTATTTCCCGGAGTTATATGAGAATGATGAAGTCTTTGAGTATGATACAGCAAAGCATTTAGCCCTCGCTTACCTCCTTCAATATTCATCCAGAGCCTTGACAAATTTAAATCACGCTATCAATTTCCTTCTCTATTGTATTCAAAATTCCGAGCTGTATTGGTTCAACGAATGAAGCAATTATTTGGAAGGGAAAGGTAACCTTTTCACACACTTGAAAAAAATCTCTGTCTTTCCTGGCAGTGGGACAGTCACCTGTGGCGAAGTACGTCCCAACGCGACGAAGTCAGTTTCCGTCAGTCGGATGGGGTAGAAATTGTGGAGGATCGAGAATTGATCGATGATGAGAATAGCTGTTGGATCAGAGGTTTTCCGCTTATGTCAGCTATTACTCAGCTATTACTTATGAATCCAACTGGTACGCTTCCGAAATCTGACGTTGGTATGGAGTCCTGTAAGCTTTACGACGCCATGTGAATGTGTTTCTGGAACGCATGGTGGATGTGCTGCTGGATAGATCTGGGGCTGTATTCATAAAACCTTGTTTGCTTAGTTGGTTGCGAGTTTTGTGCATTGGCCTGTACAAACTGGACACATTAGTAACTAAACCAAGCAAGATTTTATGAATATGGGTCCAGTACTCGTCATGTTGAGGAAAAGGAGACCAGTGGTGTCGCTCAGGAACGCTAAACATCCTGAGCGACGCCACACGGCCGACTATGAATCAGCCTTGTTTTTTTATGCAGCAGAGAAGGATGGTTAATGATGGGAGTAGGTTAAAGTCATCTGAAGCTGGTGGACGTCAGTAATAGTAACAGTCACCGAACCCTCTGAAACTGTACCTTGGTACCTCAAGTTGGGAATCCACTCTGTTTCCTTTCCACTAAGCTTCATGCTGAAAGTCGCCCAGGACTCCCAAAAAGAGGTGCAAATCCTGTGGCCTCCAAGTACTAAAGTCCGGCGGACATTGATTCTTGGTGTTTTTGTCCCAGGAGTTGGCCAGGAGTTGACTTTGATTTGGTAGTCGTACGTCATGACTGAGGGGTTGAAGTCAGCTCATTATAATGAGGGGGAAATTAATTGCACTAGCCTGCATTGACCTCAATCATCAACAGCCCTTTAACATGCTCTTACTAAGGAAACCACTGCTATTTTGCAAGTGACATACCAACACATGTAATTCCTTTTGCGTGTAATGTGAACGTAGACATATTCACACCTTTCGTTACATGAATTAAAAGATGCAAATGACACGGTTTATTTAATTAGAGGCCTTTGGTAGAACAGCTGACAATTTGCTGCAAATTCATTGCGGCTGATGAATTCAAGCCGCAATGATATTCAATGTTTATATTATGATTGTGACTGAGCAACTTTCTGTGTTCTGGGTCAATCCATTTAGTGTTGTGTTAGGGCCTCTGATGGAGGAGACGTTACTTGTAAATATGACTCTATCCTCTCCAGTTCAATTCCAAGCACAGTGGACGAGGCTGCATTTATGGAATGGTGATAGCAATAATATCGGGTTGTGATTCATCATTAGCATGATTTGGAGGTGAATTCTATGCACGTGGAATTTGTTTGTTTCCTCAGATCATGAGAGCCGTCAACGTTATTTAGAGTTCACGGAATTCTACGTATTAGCGATATTAATTGCACGTTACAAGCTGCAGAGAAATTAATTTCATATCAGAATTCACTATGTTACAAGTGATATCCAGAGTCGGGAACAGGTTGTTCACTAAGTACCTCGTCTTCACTAATGTTGCTACGTCATGCATCCTTATGAACAGTGGAGATCTAATTGTACAAGGAATGGAGAATCACCAGGACAAAACACTTGGGAGAAAATCGGAATCAAATGGATGGACGGATTGGGGACGGAATGGTAGGTTTGGCATGCATAACACGGTGTCAGTCGATTGTGGTCATGGTCCCTCAACTGTCGACTGTGAATAACCTATGGAATGATCTGAGCTTGCGGCAAAAGAACCTATTGAACAGGCATTATTCCCGTCACTAACTGCACATGATAACCATGATATTTTTGGCAGTGTTGAAGTCGGTGAGTCCTTTGCCCGAGACGTGGGTCCTTCTACCCCCCCCCCCCCCNTTTGAATATAACCTCACAATAGCAGATTCGAATAGGCAGTGGACCATTCCTTTCACACCTGCCATACAATGAGGTTCCTTCATGACATGAATGGAGTTCGAATTCAACAGGTCTTTGGGATTCTTGTTCTTAAAGGGCCTCTAGAGGCCGCTTTTTAGTGCATATGATTACTAACAGAGAATTGATGGCATGAGGATCCAACTTGGGCATCATTTTTGAAGGAAGATTTCATCAATGTCAAAATCTGATCCACAATTCATGAGTTCATGGTTACTAGTGCCATCTGTTGTGTAGTCGCAGTACTGTTAGTAGCAAAATAGCAAGCTGCCTCTAGAGGCCCTTTAAGCAGCAGCCTTGCACATTAGATAAGCTTGCTGAACCAAACGTTGCACCTGGAGTAGGGTTACTGTTTCTTCCCTCGCTTCCAAGTTGATTTGTCCCTGAAATGGTGATAAGGAAAGCATAATGGATACATGAAAGACCAACACCTCGAAGAAGTAGGCCTATCAGTCATTTGATCGTGCGTTTTAATAATAATAATAATAATAAATTTATTTTATATAGCGTAAAACCATACAGAGGTATGCCCTAAAACGCTTTACAGAAATACTCTACTTTCATCGATTTAAGACCGGTTCTGGATATTCAAGCCACGCCCATTCTGTATAACTTTGACCTCATGGTTCGAATCCATGAATAGAGCTGACCATGTATGACTGACGTCTTGCCTGCCCCTTTGTGCTATGTTTACATCACAATTCGTAAGCAATGCCTGGATAACCGATGTCGAATGAGTAGGCCTACCGCACTTTCTGACGGAGGGTTTTGCATAACGACTAGCACGGATAACTAGGCCCACCAGGTCTATACAGGTGTTTAATTTGTTGAACATTTCTGTGAATTACCCTCTTACGTCATAGTCCCCGAACGACAAAACCCAACGGAAAGTTAATCAATCGCACGGTACACAGATTAAACCACAAATAGCAATCTGTTTATCCGTACTGACAACCACGAGTCACTTTCAGCCCACCAGCACGAGTAGAAAATGTGCGCCAATGAACAACAAGGGACCGTGGGCCTATTCACGCTGCGCTGCTTGGGGGCGGTCACAGGCACTTATAATGAACCGGTCNAGTTTAAAATGAATCCTTTGGAGGACTGGCAGCCAGTGCAAGGAAATGAGGACTGGAGTAATGTGATCCCGGCGCCTTGTTCCAGTGACTATCCGTGCAGCTGAGTTCTGCACCCGTTGGAGTTTCATAATCTGCCAGTTTGGAAGGCCAACGTACAGCGAGTTGCAGTAATCCAAATTGGAAGTGATAAATGCATGCACCAGACGTTCTAATGCTGTTCTTGGCAGAAAATGACGCAGTTTGCTCAGCTGATGTATCTGAAAATACGAACGCCGGCACACCTTATTCACTTGGGCCACCAGCGATAGTTTAGAATCAAATTCTACCCCGATATTTCGTGCCTGGTCTGAAATGGGTGCAGTACAATCACCGACATGGATAGTGGTCACTGGTAGAGAAAACTTCACGTACCCAGATGAAATGACCAGACATTCTGTTTTCCCGTCATTCATTTTTAATCGGTGATCAGACATCCACTGGCGCACTAGAACGACACATTCTTCTATCGTGTGAATGGCGGAGGTAACATCAGATGCAACATTGGGCCTAAACGCTATGTATATCTGGGTATCATCTGCATATAAATGAAAAGATACACCCAACTTTCTCAGAAGCGTCCCCAATGATGATGTGTACACGGAAAACAATAATGGCCCTAGTACGGACCCCTGTGGTACACCACATGTGATGAGTTTACCATCCGACCTCGCACCAGATATGCTGATATACTGAGTCCGGCCCCTCAAATAGGACTGTAGCCAAACCAAGGCCTGTCCACCAACACCCAGGCACGTTAACTCCTTGAGTAAGATGTCATGGTCGACCGTATCGAAAGCAGCCGACAGGTCAAGCAGCAGCACCAAGACAGCCTACCTGAAGATGTCGCTCAGACAAGATTTGTACCATTGTATGGGGCCACTTCTTGTCTTTAATCAGGAATCACGAACTTCCTCATTGTGAACTGATATGAAGGCCTGTGATACAAGTTGAATACCTGCAGGTCTGATAGATGCGTGTTATCGGGTAGGCTCAGGCTCTGCGAACCGTCAACCTCTCGGAGGTACCAGCTCCGCCAGTTTTCTCAAGTACAAGAGTAAACTGGCCGGATCTGGAACTTGTTTTGAGAGGTGAATCTCCAGACGCTACACTGTGCTTTTCCTTAACCACCTACCGAAGTCGTCGCTGCTGTGTCGCTGTAAACACGGAACAACGGTTTGATCTCAGACAGTTTGTCAAATCTGGCATATCGTTTTGCCCTTCCTGTCACCTTTGGCAGATCACCGTCCCGGAAATTAAGCTGGAACACTTTCACACCTGCACGGAAAAACAATACAAAATAATCAAGAGATAGCCAGGAAATTTCGTAGAGTCCAAAAACATCGCCCTGCAGTTCCTCCTCACCTTCTCGCTGAAACCTTTCATGAAGTTTCTTGGAAACATCCTTCGCGTTTATTTCTTTGGAAACCTTATCAAAGCTTTGTCTCACTTCGTCTTTCACCTTGTTCTTGATCTTATGCAATGACAGAACTTCTTTGGCGCTACCTATTATAATCTGCAATAAAGTTAGGGCAACAGGACATGAGGATGTCAGGTAAGGCGAACAGCGGTTCGTCAATTCATCCTACTGATTTATGTTTGCCAGTGTTGCACCTTCATGGCGAAGGATCAACAATGATGCCTATCCTCAGACTCAAAAGCATTCTGTACAAAGAATAACCCAGTGGTGACTTACGTCAGCCATGTTTCCAGCATTTGACATTGGAATGTAGAGACCTCCAGTGATCCATGTCAGTGCCATGTAGAACTCCCGGTTGTCCTTCACCGGTGGTTCCACTGCCAGCATGTGAAGTGTCACACCTTTCTCACCAAGAGCGTTTGCAATCTGGATGGGGTCTCGGTTATCCGGGCATCCTAAAATATGCAGAGGTATTGACGTGCCTGAACTATAACTCACGATGGGTTCCTACAAATCAGGAATTCACAGAAAAACTTCGTTGACAATTGAAGAGTCGCGGCTTTACCAGGTTAAAATGGTCGGCCAATTCAGCAATGCAGCTTATGGGTGGCATCCACTAGAGCGCCGACAACATTAGGAAGGTTTGCGGAAGCAAATGATGTCATTTCGGCATTCTTTCCGCGTCAATGACTATTGGGCATTTTGCCCTTTCCCGAAAGTGCAGAAACGCCGGAAAATGTTTCGGAATGATAAAGACAGTGAACGGACTCTTTCAAGAATATGCGGAGAGGTTGCTGAATGAATGCGGATTTACTAAATTTGCATTTCGCGTCTTGTCCGCGCCCTAGTGGACGCCATGCAGGTTTTACCAGTCAGCTATACGAAACTATCTTTTTCGCAAAGAACATTTTTGGAAAGATGGACAAGCATTTGCATGAGGTTGGGTCAAACCGGCTACAACAAGGCGCATCACCATGATTGTCAGAAATAAAGTGACGACAGTGCATTTCACCTCATAAACCTTCTGTCAATAATTCTTAGTATTGCTCGAGAGAGTCATTGTAACTCACCTTCCGGCCATATTTCCATTTTCCGTGTATTCCAGTCATTGCGTAGACCGTGTGGTGGTGCGTCAGTCACTAACACGCAGATACACGATTCGGACTTCCAGTTCAGGTTCAATGCAGCATGCAGTCCACAGGTCACTCCTTCTGCAATGTCTATCCCTTTGCATAAAAATATAAATGAGTACGCCCATCTTCTTACTCACATGTTCGCATGCACATGTAATGGCACGACGAATCTGCAAGAAGGTCGTCTTTTATTTAGCTTCCCTTGCCACTGGATAGACGAGAGACTGTTCCGAGTTTCTCGGTTCAAATGACCGTGACCAGGGCGATAGCTAGGTAATTAAAGGGGTCACCTGCATTGAAGAAAAAGAAGATCAACTCACCCGCACCAGTGTCACACTTGTCTAGTGCATCCTTCATGGTTTTCAAGTCGGTGAAGTCCAGAACCTTGACCACATAACCCGGAGAACCATGGTCACGAAATTGAACAAGAGCAAGTCGAACTTTAACCAGCTTCTTTCGATCCGAAGACGGTTCGGATATAGCCGTCGCAATATCAGCTATTCTCTAAGAAAGCAAAAAGGGAAGCAATGTCCCTTAGTTGAACTTAAAAGTAGGCCTACGTTTCTTCCGGTTTCCTCTTCCCCACGCTGCTACTGCCATCTGTCACACGTCGGACAGTCCCTCGGCGGTGATGATGACTCTTGCCAATATGGTCCCCGTTGTTACCAATAACGAAAGGGCTTTGAAATCGTGACTGTATCGAAAGTTGTAAAGTAAAGAGCGAGGCCCATGCAAGCCATGCCATCCAGCTCCTGGCAGCAATAGGTATGATCTACAGTAGGCCTATATTTTGGGGCCAATCGACCCGTCATATGTTAACGATGCTGAGCTTACCCTTCTGGCCTCATCGATATGTGGACCCATGGTGAGAGTGCAATCCAGCACGAATGCCAAGTCAAGGCTCCCGCTTGCCATTTCCTCAAACAGGGCTGAAATGAACGAACCGTAGTTTCATGGAGTGTTTTGGCCCGAACCATTGAAAGCTGAGGCCAGGCAAAGGAATGTTATCATTGATTTTGTCGACAGTGCTGTGACACAGATCGACACATCACAATCATGACAATGCACACTTCCTTCATGTAGGACAAGACCTACTCGAGATGACAAAACAGAGAGTCTTTGTCGCGCGATTCGTTCACAAGAATTGAAATATTGAGGCCCTGGACCATTACATCATCCAAGCCAAAAACCTACCTTGAGTATCAGCATTAACGATAAATTGAACCTTTGGTTAAGCTGTGTTTTCCCTTTCGTGTTCTCGTTTCACTGTGACTTACATGTAGTAGTATCGATTCCGAGAAACCGCTCTGGGAATCCCATTTCTCAAGCGACTTCAGCGCCACAGATGCGGCTACATAAGTAATGAACGATGTCAGTCGGGTACATCGCCCTACTGTACGCCCTTCGCCCTCCATCTTCGTGTCCATATTCGTGAAAGAACCTAGTCCAAGTAATCCTGGTAATTTACCACCTGTTGTATCACCCTAGACTAAAATAAATTCTTAAAATAAATTCTAAAATAAAATAAATTCTTCAGTGTTCAAGGCCCATGGGCCTTGTTCTGGCATGTCTCTTAACGTAGGGATATTATTATAACTAGTATATTGACCCGCGGCGAACACATTTTGAGGGAGTGTGTTTGTCCTTGAATATCCTGTGGTAGAGAGTCTGTTGCTTTATATTGATGAGTTTGTTTGGAGAGGGCCAGTTTCATGGGTAGGAATGAAATCCAGCACCATCACATCTGGTTTATTATACCTCTTCAGCTCATAATGCCAAGGTGACCCAGATTCATGATAGTATAGGCTCACATGAATCCTATCTGTTTAATGCCAGCCACTCATCTCATTCCTAGGTCACTCCCGTTCTTATAGATGGCAGCGCAGGTCACCACACATCTGATTTTCTCTCTTTTTCATGCAAATCATCACTTTTAAAACCAAAACTCCGTAATAAAACACACTCTTCCTATTGTACTGTACACATAGGCCGCTCTTCGTAGGATTCAAGCCCTAACTAAGGAGGAGATAGGGCAGAGAGTCCGGTCCACCGTAACTGTGTACAGTCATTACATGGCAAGGTATAGCAGATAAACAGGTCAACTCAGGTTGATAACAAAATCCAACATGGCTACCGTCCATTATAGTATAGATGATATCCTCCTAAAAACAGAAATAGACGATATACAGTGTAACGTAGTATACTTACATATGCTTGATACAAAACTCTTGTACGAGCAGATCAACACGAACATATATCAACATTTATCACCATTGCCATCATGTGGTATATGAATAATAGAACAGTATCAAACAGTGAAATATAATCCAATGAAATGAGCTATAGTTCTTCTGCAGCGGAGACATTGGAATAGCGTAACTTTAATAGCGTAGCGGAGGCAGACCACACTCTTCGTCTGTCTACCAAAGCCGTCGTCACCGCTACTGAAACGACTTCCTAACGAGTTGCTGTTCAGAGCGATTCTAGTTCCCTTTATTATGGTTAGAGGTAGCTGGCGGTGATGATCCCGAAATTCTGGCAACTGCTGTATCACTGAAACACCTGGGATTAATTGCTATGGCCTTCATCTATACCGCAAACTCTTGGGAAATACATATCATTAATAAACTCTGTGTTTGCCTTTTCTGGGGACCAGTTTGTTATCTTCATCCTCAGCAGTTTAAATCTGTTTTAATTTGGCCACCGCACATTCTGAGTGTTGCACCACGCAACAAGTGGCTCCTTGGTTCAAAGGTCAGATCCGTTGATTGCATCCCTGGCCAATGTATGAAAGAGCCTGCATCCCAATGCATCGTGATTATCATGTACTACAGATAGGATTGGCGTTGGTTAAATGTTATGGGTCTTTTCCCATTGGTATCATTGTCGCTTGTGCCGGAGTCGAGGACGGATGTGTGCACGTTGAGCTCTTCGACCGTTGCAAGCATGCCCGACGTCGTGGCCCGCCCGACTTCTCTGCGGAAGACGTTCAGGAAATTCTTGGTGCTTAGTTCCCTCCGCGGTGTTGGGAGAATCCTGAAGGCTCGGAATCGATTTCTCAGTGTGTTATGGGCAGTTACCGTCTTGTCTTTTTTGTCCGTTTCTCTGTTTCAAGTTGTGACATTGATTGAAAACTATTTCAAATACGCCACCATAAAGCAACAGACAATTGTCACTCGGACGGATACGCCTTTTCCAAGCCTTACTTTATGCAACCTGCAGCCTTTCAGGAGGACAGCCAAGCAACTTTCTGAACAATTACGCATCATTACAATTGATGAGTTTCTTGACATAATGCAGATCATGCCGAAGTTCGTCCCCGACAAATCCATGGCTGCATACTTCGCGAAGGTTCTCTCTACGAATGTGGGCTATTTTGAGAACATGGAAAGAGATTCCATCATAAAGTTGGGCCATGATGCAAAGACGTTCGTCGAAAAATGTCAAGTGAAAGTTCTTACAGATGGTAAAATGGGGCTAGAGGACTGTTCCAACAACCTGAAGCTGTTCGTTCATCCCCAGTATCTTAATTGTTACACCGTGGAACACCAGTACAAGGGACAGGTCTTCGAACTTGAGTTGACCATATTTCTAAATGATCACATCATTTTGAACTATTCGCCTCTCTATGCCAATGATGCCAATTCCCAAATGCATGGGATACGAATGGTAATTCACGAACCGGGGACGTATCCCGATATTGAAAGGTAAATATAAGATACCAATTTCTTTTTCTTCGTCATAAAGTCATGCTTATACCCGGCCGCGGGGTGCCGCAGTCAGTCCCTCAATTGAAAGATCGTAATTTACCAGACTGAGCGCTGACTCCCCAAAATGGACCATTTCCAAAACGTTTTGCTGATACCTGAGTAGGTTTGATATTAAACAGTTTGGGGAATCAACTCATGTTCCATGTACTTCGACACTTTTACGGCAAACTACCAGGGACGCGCTCAAGAAACTTGCATCATAACGTGATTTACAATGATTGCACTTGCACTTTGTCCTTGCCAAGTGAAACAACCGTTGCGTTACAGTGTTTTTCACTTGTTTTCTCCGCCATCTTCATCAGCACTGTACATTTTGGATGAGTTATCTCTCCTTTGTGATCAAGTTCATTAAAAGAAACGACTTCATCACACGCAGACAGTAAATATCCGTCTCCTTGCATCGTGCAACTGGTTTGGAGCTGACAAGTCGGGAAGTTTTTCAACGTTCATTAGAATGAACTGAAAGAACGACGCTGCATTATTCAGAACATTTCGTGGTCCCATGATGACACGGACGACACGCTTGGCATGCACATCTTCAGAGCCTTTTTTTCTTCATTTAGTCAAAATTCATATTATAAATCTGCCGAATGTTTGACATGAATATCACATGAGAATATCTGAGTATTGGAGTCTGAAAACCAATTCACTTCAAGTGGAAAAATGTTTAATGAAACTGTTTAATGAATTTGCCCGAGATTATGACAAGGGCAAGAACTCGATAATGCATACAGTACTTCTGCTCCGATTCTCATGTTCCTACGTAGTGTACATGGAGCCAACATGTACAGTTTCCACCCGACTTTGTCCATCGAAGTCCCCGGGCTCGGAGAGTAACAGAGATAAATCGCTTGGAGTAGGGTTACTGTTTCTTCCCTCGCTTCCAAGTTGATTTGTCCCTGAAATGGTGATAAGGAAAGCATAATGGATACATGAAAGACCAAAACCTCGAAGAAGTAGGCCTATCAGTCATTTGATCGTGCGTTGTACATGTACCTGAAGATGTCGCTCAGACAAGATTTGTACCATTGTATGGGGCCACTTCTTGTCTTTAATCAGAAATCACGAACTTCCTCATTGTGAACTGATATGAAGGCCTGTGATACAAGTTGAATACCTGCAGGTCTGATAGATGCGTGTTATCGGGTAGGCTCAGGCTCTGTGAACCGTCAACCTCTTGGAAGCACCAGCTTCGCCAGTTTTCTCAAGTACAAGAGTAAACTGGCCGGATCTGGAACTTGTTCTGAGAGGTGAATCTCCAGACGCTACACTGTGCTTTTCCTTAACCACCTACCGAAGTCGTCGCTGCTGTGTCGCTGTAAACACGGAACAACGGTTTGATCTCAGACAGTTTGTCAAATCTGGCATATCGTTTTGCCCTTCCTGTCACCTTTGGCAGATCACCGTCCCGGAAATTAAGTTGGAACACTTTCACGCCTGCACGGAAAAACAATACAAAATAATCAAGAGGTGTAACAAGAGGAAAAGATAGCCAGGAACCTTCTTGCCTGATTTCGTCGAGTCCAAAATCATCGCCCCAGTTCCTCCTCACCTTCTCGTTCAAACCTTTCATGAAGTTTCTTGGAAACATCCTTCGCGTTTATTTCTTTGGAAACCTTATCAAAGCTTTGTCTCACTTCGTCTTTCACCTTGTTCTTGATCTTATGCAATGACAGAACTTCTTTGGCGCTACCTATTATAATCTGCAATAAAGGTTAGGGCAACAGGACATGAGGATGTCAGGTAAGGCGAACAGCGGTCGTCGACTTGTGCTTTGATTCATCCTACATGATTTACATGTATGTTACCAGAGTGTTGCACTTTCAGGGCAACATTAGGATCAACAATGATGCGCCTATCCTCAAACTCAAAAGCATACTGTACAAAGAATAACCCAGTGGTGACTTACGTCAGCCATGTTTCCAGCATTTGACATTGGAATGTAGAGACCTCCTGTGATCCATGTCAGTGCCATGTAGAACTCTCGGTTGTGCTTCACCGGTGGTTCCACTGCCAGCATGTGAAGTGTCACACCTTTCTCACCAAGAGCGTTTGCAATCTGGATGGGGTCTCGTTTATCCGGGCAACCTAAAATATGCAGGTATTAGTGAGGTTTCGCAATGGGACAGGGTATCAGCTGGAGAAAATTTGTATCTCATTCTGGGGACAAACACAAGTCTTGGAAAACAAATCGAGTGGAAACAAAATCTGTTCATATGGAGATATAACTTGTTTTGATTCGAGACAACAGACACTCCGGTGGAAACAGCTGAGAATCCTTGCATCCTTAACCAGTTGGAGACAAGTTCATCTCAAGTGGAGACCCAGTTATGTCCACTGAGTACTTGAAGTACCATCGATTCGAGTAGCAAAAAAAATCATTTTAGGGACAAGAGTTCGAGAATCATTTTATCTCGAGATGAGATCGATTTTTTTTCTGTGTTCTAGAAATGCATTAGGTTCTGGAAATAAAATCAAATTTCGTATTTCGTGCTACGTACTTCGTCAGGTTTGCGAAACCTCACTCAATTGACGTGCCTGACCACGATGGGTTCCTATTCAAGAATTTGCAGAAAAACGTTGTTGGACGGATGTAACCTACCTTCCGGGTAATGGTCCACATTCTCCCGGCGTAGACCGTGTGGTGGTGCGTCAGTCACTAACACGCAGATACAAGATTCGGATTTCCAGTTTAGGTTCAACGCAGAATGCAGTCCACAGGTCACAGCTTCAGCAAGGTCAAACCCTTTTATGTGGATGAAAATATAAACGTGTAAACTCGACTCCCCTGAGCTTCTTCTCAAAAACACGTTCGCATGCACATCCTTTGGGAAGACGATCTTTTCTCAGTGGATTCGTCCCAGCCAATGACTTGACGAGAGAGAATGCGAAATTCAAAGGCTCCACTCTCATACATTGACCCCTCACCCACATGTACATGTTCATGTAGGTAAAGGGGTTGCCTGATTTAGAGCTATACCCAGATAGAAGTACAACGCAGAATCAAAACAGACGAAGAACAAACGAAAGCATGATGCGATGGACCTTAGAGAAAATGAAGATATAACTCACCAGAACCAGTGTCACACTTATCTAGTGCTTTCTGCATGGTTTTCAAATCGGTGAAGTCTAGAACCTTAACTACATAACCCGGTGAACCATGGTCACGAAATTGAACAAGAGCAAGCCGAACTTTGACCAGCTTCGTTCGATCCCAAGTGGCTTGAGAAATAGCCATCGCAATATGAGATATTCTCTAAAATAGAAGAATAGGGGAGAAAATTTGGAGAAACAAGGGCATCTGTCGCAACTTTCCTACTTCCCATCCGCGGGTGCAACAATTCGGACAGAATTATCAGAGTTCTGACTGGTCTGAAGTCTACACTCGCCCAACCACTCGTGTGATTGGAAGTCGATCTGAAGTTTAATCAACAGAGGACATTTTGATCGCATCCTCATGCTCTTGATTTGTAATATCGAAGGCTGCGGGGTACGAAATTCACGTGGACCTATCGGCTCTCTGAGCTAATCAAGCGTTTCACTCTAGTACACAACCATGTCATTGGTCAGTTTCACAAAATGGTGGTGATATGCCTCCTCCAGTATGAGTTCATCTTTAAACTTTGCGGCCAGAATAACTCGAGCACAGAACCAGTGGGGTCGAGTATGACGAAAGGGCTTGCACCGAATTTTGAAACCCTTTGAATGTGGTGAACCTACCCTCTTTGCTTCCTGGATATGTGACCCCATGCTGAGAGTACAATCTAGCACGAACGCCAAGTCGAGGCTCCCGCTGGCCATTTCTGCGGACTGAAATGAACGAACTGATTACTGATTCAAGTTCATTGACCACTTGTTGCTGCCCATTCCACACTGTCAAATTTTTGATCAAATTTTCTGAGTATGCTGAATAAGGGTTGCATGTCATTCAAACTATCATAGCCATCCTAACATGCCAGTGATAACAGCTCACTAAAACGGAGTTTTTTTCTGCGAATATGATAGCAGTGTGTGATTCACTAAAGATCGAAATGCGGCGGACAATACAACATCAAGCCATGAACCTACCTCAAATATCAGAGCTATAACCAAAACCTTGAGGTGTGCTTATCTTTTCGCGTTTGTCCCGTCTCACTGCGGTAGTTTGGTTCCCGAACCCACCGCTAGGGCCAAAAGGGTTCGGTATCGGCCTCGTTTGACCTTGACCTCACACACAGAATTCTGTGTGTCTGACGTCACAGAGGATAGACTGGTTCGCGTCCCCACCGTAGCTCACGGTATGTTGGAACTAGGAACCAGTCTACCCTCTGTGACGTCAGACACACAGAATTCTGTGTGTGAGGTCAAGGTCAAACGAGGCCGATACCGAACTCTTCTGCGCCTAGCGGTGAGTTCGGGAACCAAACTATCACTGCGGCACGTTATTTACTCCACTCATAGACTCCTTGGTATCGATTCGGAGAATCCGGTGGGGAATCCCGTCTGAAACGCGTATTTCAGCGCCGCAGCGTGCAGTTCCATCGTTCCCTGACATAATTAAGTGTCATTCCAACTGTTTTTTTATGTGAATAATATTGTTCTGATCGTAACACTGCTTTGCTATCCCGTACGCGACGGAAGATGCTTTGTTTGGAACCAGTGTGGCGAAATAGCCGATTTCTGCCCAACATCTAGTCAACTAACGGGGAAATATCAGCACATCGGGAACCTCGAATGTGTCGTCTGCCAATTATTATTATTATTGATATCTTTATTCATGTAGGCCTAACTTTGTACATTGTAAAGGCTATAGGCCTACACTGTTAGAAATTTTTGTGATATTTTTACAGAAATCGCCTGCAGCAGAGTTTCAGGAACTTCTGTAAATTTACATATGGTGTGATTTATGTGTTCCTGTATTAGTTGGACTCAATTTGACGGTCCAGAATGATGCTTTCTGAGAACGTATGAAAATATAATTTGGTCAGCCTCCAGTCAAGTCTCTGTTAACATTTATTTGAGTCTGTAATTTTACAGATCACGTCCTGAAACTCTGCTGCAGGAATTTTCTGTAAAATCCTCTGTTTTTTCTAACAGTGTACAACAATGGTGATCAGCTGGGAAAACATTTTCCTCTTCAACATAGTGATGTTCAGAGGAATTACTTTGAGTTTGACGTTTTCCAACAAAATGGACTGTTTCTGCTGTTCGGTCGATCTTCATTTTGGTGGTTAGCGTTGCGTGATAGCAACTGGCCTACATACACATAGCGCGGGCATGACTGGTGTAATCATTGACTGATTCTTCAGGCAATCATGACTGATATTGACCCCCCCCCCCCAAAAAAAACAACAAAGCAATAAAACAAAAAGCAATGAGACAATATAGGCTACACATAGATATAACGTACAGTATACTTACTTATAACGTACAGTATACTTACTTGATTCAAAACGCTTGTATGTCTACGAACCGATAAGCACGAACATACATGTATATCAACATTTATCATCATTGCCATCATGTGGTATATGAATAATAGAACAGTATCAAACAGTGAAATATAATCCAATGAAATGAGCTATAGTTCTTCAGCGGAGACATGTGAATAGCGACTGTCTACCAAAGCCATCGTCACCGCTACTGAAACGACTTCCCAACGAGTTGCTGTTCAGAGCGATTCTAGTTCCCTTTATTATGGTTAGAGGTAGCTGGCGGTGATGATCCCAAAATTCTGGCAACTGCTGTATCACTGAAACACCTGGGATTAATTGCTATGGCCTTCATCTGTACCGCAAACTCTTGGGAAATACATGTCATTAATAAACTCTGTGTTTGCCTTTTCTCGGGACCAGTTTGTTATCTTCACCCTCAGCAGTTTAAATCTGTTTAAATTTGGCCACCGCACATTCTGAGTGTTGCACCACGCAACAAGTGGCTCCTTGGTTCAAAGGTCAGATCCGTTGATTGCATCCCTGGCCAATGTACGAAAGAGACTGCATCCCAATGCATCGTGATTATCATGTACTACAGTTAGGATTGGCGTTGGTTAAATGTTATGGGTCTTTTCCCATTGGTATCATTGTCGCTTGTGCCGGAGTCGCGGACGGATGTGTGCACGTTGAGCTCTTCGACCGTTGCAAGCATGCCCGACGTCGTAGCCCGCCCGACTTCTCTGCGGAAGACGTTCAGGAAATTCTTGGTGCTTAGTTCCCTCCGCGGTGTTGGGAGAATCCTGAAGGCTCGGAATCGATTTCTCAGTGTGTTATGGGCAGTTACCGTCTTGTCTTTTTTGTCCGTTTCTCTGTTTCAAGTTGTGACATTGATTGAAAACTATTTCAAATACGCCACCATAAAGCAACAGACAATTGTCACTCGGACGGATACGCCTTTTCCAAGCCTTACTTTATGCAACCTGCAGCCTTTCAGGAGGACAGCCAAGCAACTTTCTGAACAATTACGCATCATTACAATTGATGAGTTTCTTGACATAATGCAGATCATGCCGAAGTTCGTCCCCGACAAATCCATGGCTGCATACTTCGCGAAGGTTCTCTCTACGAATGTGGGCTATTTTGAGAACATGGAAAGAGACTCCATCATAAAGTTGGGGCATGATGCAAAGACGTTCGTCGAAAAATGTCAAGTGAAAGTTCTTACAGATGGTAAAATGGGGCTGGAGGACTGTTCCAACAACCTGAAGCTGTTCGTTCATCCCCAGTATCTTAATTGTTACACCGTGGAACACCAGTACAAGGGACAGGTCTTCGAACTTGAGCTGACCATCTTTCTAAATGATCACATCATTTTGAACTATTCGCCTCTCTATGCCAATGATGCTAATTCCCAAATGCATGGGATACGAATGGTAATTCACGAACCGGGGACGTATCCCGATATTGAAAGGTAAATATAAGATACCAATTTCTTTTTCTTCGTTATAAAGTCATGCTTACACCCGGCCGCGGGGTGCCGCAGTCAGTGTCTCAATTGAAAGATCGTAATTTACCAGGACTGAGCGCTGACTCCCCAAAATCACGCTGGTGATTCAAACACAAAATTATTTTATTCGTACGCGAAGTCGTTGACGCATAACTAATGGTGCTTGTCGTATTCGCAGTTCATCTGGTAAATGGAAGGGGTGACGGGTGATTACATAATAAGCTGTCACCCCTTCTATTTGCCTAAACAACTGCAAAAATAGTCAACACGATTAGTTATGCTTGGGTAAAAATCGCGTACGAAAAAAAGATTTTACGTTTGAATCACCAGCGTGAAAATGGACCATTTCCAAAACTTTTTGCTGATACATGTACCTGAGTAGGTTTGATATTAAACAGTTTGGGGAATCAACCCATGTTCCATGTACTTCGACACTTTTACGGCAAACTACCACAAGGACGCGCTCAAGAAACTTGCTTCATAACGTGATTTACAATGATTGCACTTGCACTTCGCCCTTGCCAAGTGAAACAACCGTTGCGTTACGGTGTTTTTCACTTGTTTTCTCCGCCATCTTCATCAGCACTCTACATTTTGGATGAGTTATCTCTCCTTTGTGATCAAGTTCATTAAAAGAAACGACTTCATCACACGCAGACAGTAAATATCCGTCTCCTTGCATCTTGCAACTGGTTTGGAGCTGACAAGTCAGGAAGTTTTTCAACGTTCATTAGAATGAACTGAAAGAAGGACGCTGCATTATTCAGAACATTTCGCGGTCCCATGATGACACGGACGACACGTTTGGCATGCACATCTTCAGAGTCTTTTTTCTTCATTTAGTCAAAATTCATAATCTGCCGAATGTTTGACATGAATATCACATGAGAATATCTGAGTATTGGAGTCTGAAAACCAATTCACTTCAAGTGGAAAAATGTTTAATGAAACTGTTTAATGAATTTGCCCGAGATTATGACAAGGGCAAGAACTCGATAATGCATACAGTAGTTCATGACTGCTCCGATTCTCATGTTTCTACGTAGTGTACATGGAGCCAACATGTACAGTTTCCACCCGACTTTGTCCATCGAAGTCCCCGGGCTCGGAGAGTAACAGAGATAAATCGCCTCGAGGGCAGTCAACGAAGCAATGGGCGATAGCTTGCATGAAAGATTTTCCCGAACGCCAAATGGCTGTCGGTTGCAATTTCTACAGCAACCGGCCAAACTATCCCACATTCTATTGATGCTTTATGTCCGCAAACGACATGAGCACGACTTTCGTCCTCCATTCATTTCCTTTTGGGGAAAATGTGCCTATAACTCGAGTCTTATCTCATCTTACAAAATTGGATTTATCGGCAGTCTTAGAAGTGGCAGTGACGATCTCTGGGAACCAATTCTGGCGTCGCTCTGAAAAATGATGATATGCCCAAAAGATGCAGATTATGAGCGGCAGATTTCAAGCATATCATGTTTTAATGCTCCGTGCTTAGAGCAGTTTTCACAGCAGATTACTGACATCCGTCGATCAATAGATTTGGTCAGGTTAATCACGGAGAGAGGAGCAATACAGATGGACATTGGCTTAAATGAGATATCCCTCTCTTCTCCGTGTGCGTGCACGCAAATCCGGGCGACAGCGAAACCATCGGGCGTGGATCACCTGTGGTAGGGGTTTTAAATGTGACAAAGGAACCCACAGCTGCTCGAGCTATTAAGAGCAGTATCCCCAGCAGATTGCCTACGGTCATCGATCACAGATGTGGTCAGGTTGATCACGGAGAGAAGAACAGTTACAGATGAGCAGTGGCTTAACGTAAGATCCCTCTGATCTCTGTGTGGTTGCAAGAAAATCCGAGTGACAGCTTACGAAACCATCCCGCCGCTGTGATGTAGTGGCTCGAGCCTCTGGCTAGCGGTCAGAAGGTCCCAGGTTCGGGCCCCACTGGGCGTAAGACTTTGGCTAAGTCTCTCTAATCAATTGGCTTACTCACCAAGGTGTTAAAAGGGTGTCCAGCTGGCAGAGATGGTTTATGTGAATGTCATCACGTGCCCTTTGTGGCAGCCCGACTGTTATTCTTCCCAGGAAGTTGAGCTTGATCTGATTGCACAGCCTAGCTAGGGTAATGATGTGAAAGTGCTTTGAGACTGCATTGCGGTACCTATAAAAAATGCTCACATTATCCCTCTTTATTCAGTCCAAGTCTTCGGGCGTGGATCACCGCGAGTGAGAGTTTTTTTAAACATGCAGTGACAAAAGGACGCATATCTGCTTGAGTTACTTTCTCGAAATCTCCAACATAAGCGATCGCAGTCAACAAAAGATCCCGGTGGAACCAACATCCCTTGCTATGCCTATGACAACGATAAATATATTCTTCGAGTAGGCGTTTTAAACAATGGAAGCGCCTCAGTAAACACTGTAGTACAGCTGTAGTGTTTTTCAGTGTGGCTATTTTTCTGTGGGACTCACATTAACACACTGGGAAACGGGCTTACTGTTTCTCTGTGTGTCGTTCATTGGGTCATATAAATAAAGACTAAATGCTTTACTTCAGATTTGTACAGCATTTAGTGCCTAGTGCATTTGTATTGCAAAATTCAAGTAAAAGCATAGTCTTTATTCATATGAGCCATTGTCAAGTCGTGCCTCATTCCGTCATTATTGCAATATCACACGGCACACGGACCATACTGAAATTGCGCAAACTCACTCAAGCTGCTTCCCCCGCTCACTGCTTTCACATTCTAATGACGTCGTGTCGTATTTCGAACCAGCATCAATAATCAAACAGGTGGGAATACAAAGCCAAGTCTGGCCTGGCTGTGATGACCTGGCACTATAAAATAGTCATTGGTACCACATACAGCAGGTATCACACTGCGCGCCAAGTTGGGCGTTATTAACTACAAATTGTGTTCTGGAGAATGGAGGCAAGCGTCAAAATATAAAAAAGCGCCACATGCTCAACTCTATCGAACGCCTTGGATCAAACCGGTTTGATATTTTGTCGTTAAATACTGCTGGATGATGGTATTGTCGCCGAGGCGTAGATCACAATACACGTCGAAGCCTGCATTCCAACTCAGGCACGTCAGGCGTCGGTCTGATCATAACTGTTTTTTGTTGCACTTTGCGCATTCAACTGTCCATAAACGAATGGGAAAATGTTCCAGTCGAGCCGTACTGATAGTGTAAATCGATTGGTTTAGTTTGATCACCATCTCCTATATGCAGTTATTTAAACAGACAAAAATTGACAGTGATCCAAATCAAATAAATTAAATTTGGGTTGACGACACAACACCTTTTTTTAACGGGAAGATCTGGAAAGCATGGTTGATCTGCTAATGGGAAGTTACAGAACATTATCATATTCCATTCGGAATGACCGTTCGGCTGGGTTCAGAATTGCTGTGTGGGTGAAGAATTCTTCGAGAAGTGTTATAGATCGATTGGTTCCTTTTGCCAAATGTTTTGACTTCCTAAACTTGTCCATCAACCAGACGGTCGCGGGGATACTTAACTTTAATCAGCATACCATATACTCAGAGAAGAGTAGAGGTCGAAGTGCTCGGAGTGCTGCTGGTACATGTAGGTCTGCCGAAGAGGAGAGTGATGCTTCCAACGGGGGAAAAGTTTCTGATCATCCGGTCTAACAGCCATCAAATACTGTCAAAAAATTCTTCCTGCCGCTTGGGGTTCCTACTCAACTGCTGAAAATCAACGAACAGTCCCATGCATTTGTACTCGACACTGAGCATTCGGTCTAATGTACCGGTATTATTCCAACTCGATGAAGACTTTCTGCACAAGCAAATGGCTTACAGCTTTTGCAGTGTCTAGCCATTATGCTCTGCAGAAAAAAACAGGAACCTGTGGAGTACTGTTAGCAGTAACCGAAACACTTTAGTCCATCAATCTGGGGTTATTACATCAGACAAGGCCAGCGGTCGCCCATTAGCCAATGGAGGTCTGCTAACATGGATAATTGAGTACCACAGCTCACACTGCCGATGGAGCTTCCCCTGACAATTCCGTTCTGCTGACTGAGCAGATTGTGTCTGGCTTTTCCTTATTCGTGTCCTGTTTCAGTAAACCGATCATCCATTCCATGGTCGGTTGAAGAAGTTTCGGTCTTTTTCATTTCTCATCTCGTAATGGCCATCAGGTTCACTTCAAATGCAGTCTTTGGGAGCAATTGGTCGGTACGGTTCTATAGACGCATGCTGGCTGTGTGAAGTTCAATGTCCAAATCATTCTCAGGCCTGTTTGCGATTGGCCAAGAAATCTATTGTCTCACATCTGACGCCATTAGGTAACACGCTCGGATTGGTCGAATAAATTGAATAGCTGAAGTGCCTTCATTAGCCCATGAAATGGGTTGAATTTGGTTTGACGAACGAATTGGTGAAAGGTTTCATTGTAGGCCGCTTTTTCGTAGAGAAAAGAGACATGGGGCCGTATTTTAGAACGTTCCTTAACATTAAGCTCCACCTTAAATCTATTGTTCTCGATGGTTTTACAATAGGTTTAAGGGCGACCTTAACGTTAAGGAACGATCTAAAATACGACCCATAGTATCTTCCTTTCCTTCAAAATATTTTGATATGTGAGCCTCTACCTACAGAGATTAAAAACTAGAATTACGTAAGGCCTACGTCCTACATACAAAAGAATTTATAATATTCGTTTACGGGAATAGTCGGAGAAAAAACAAACTCAAGGATGAAAAAAGCTATAACACTGTAATGACAAGGACCACAATACTACATCGCCAACAAAAAATGGAGATAAATGGTATGGCTCTATAATTGCTTTCTTAGGGATTGCTGTCTTACGCTTGCATGATATGGATATATAACCGAAGGCTCTGCAATAAAACCAATTTTGTACTTGAGCGCCCTCCAGAAACGAAAATCATCAAAATTGTGTTTGATTTTTTGGTTGATCTCGTCCGTACGGTTCGTCAGCAAGATGTGGCTCCGCAGGGAAGCAGTAGTGTACATTGCTTCCTCATGCTAACACACAATCACTCGTTCGTCATACACCATGATGATGTCTTATATATGAACTTGTAGCTCATATATCAGTATAAAATATCAGTTAGTCAAGAAGTCGTTAGTCTAACATCAGCTCAACTGGCCGCGGATGTCAAAAGTATATTAATCTTGAGCATACTCTCAATCTATATTGAAATACAGGTCGTCGTCATCATCGTCATCCTCATTCGATATTTCTTTTAAATGTGTAGAAATCATCAATCTTAATCTGGCGAGCAATGATAAGGTTCTTAATAATACTGAATAACAAATTTGTTCATAGCGGAATGTTTCAATTCCTTTTTGTAAACAGGGAAAACGCATTAGTTTCCATTCGCTCAACTCATTACATGTAGATTCAACCACGAATGACTCGGCAAACGAATTCGAATTCAACATGTGATTCAGTCTGCAGTTGGTGTTAATTTGACATTCACAACTATGCTCTACCAGAGTTGCGAATGATGTTTAGGGTATCAGACTCTAGACTTATCGTTTCAACCCGTTACTAATGTTGCCGTCTTTTAAAAAAAAACTTTTTGGAGATAACGTATCACGTCAAATCCACCGGTTCTCATTTTCCTCTCTGTAACCCATCTCGTAATGGGCAGGTCTGAGTGTCATTAAGTCTGCCGTCTTCAAACTCCACGTCGTTTTTCTCTAGATTGAAGTGGATGCTCCAAGATGAAACTCATTAATAGCTCTCGCAGGTGAAATATCGGCCGTCGTCACATTCAAGGTGAAGTTGGCCCTCTGTTGTACAGAATGACGCACGAGGCGGCCGGTCAGCGGCGATGTCTCACCAGTTAGAACTATGCCGCGATCATCGGAAGCCTTCAGCTGTGCCTGCTTCACCACTTAACTTCCGCCGATAAAACTCAATCCTGATTGGTGGAATCCGGTATTTACCGGCGAAAGTTGTGTTGGATTTAATGAGTCCATATATTCGAATTGAATACATATATTCGATTTAATGGGTACATATATTCGAATTAATGAGTATCGATTTAATGGGTACATTTGGTGTGATAACATAAGCCACATGCTATCGTTTGCCTGCAAGAAAATTGGTTTGATATATAGGGTTCTTGCCAATGGAGATATATGTATGATGGAAATGGTTTTTCATTCAACACCCATTAACCGACAGCATCCCGTAAGTTCACCATATAGTCGCAGTTGTATAAGGTGACAGAGAGGACCTGGATTTACCATTGGGATCCAGCCCCTCCCAATATTTTCGGATCCAGCGCCTCCAACATTATCATATCGAAGTCAGGACTTCGAGTCGAAGACACCAACAGCCTGCTGTGTGGTCAGCAATGCCGACCATCACCAACAGGAGACTATGTGTACTTGATAGGTACTTAATAAGACATTAAAAAATAGCACCCTTTCTCGGACGTATTTTATGATATTCTTGGGTTTGACGGCAACCACCACGCCAACCACAGCGGGACGCTGAGTACCACTCTGAACGGTGCGGTGAAGGAATCCCTCCGAGACTAGTAAGTTTGGTAAAGTAACTTGCAAGTGAGCCAAGAACAAAGAGTAACGAAGGGATTACCATCTCTCGTGGTGCTTAAAGCCTGCCGCACACTGGAGCTATCTGCTGAGCAAAAAGTCATTCGAGACCGTTTGCTCAGCAGGTAGCTAGCGTGTGCGCGTAATTTCAGTGAGTTTTTTGCCTCGCGAGGCAGAAAACTCGCGGGTGCGCGTATTCTTCGGTGAGGTATCTGCTGAGCAAACGGTCTCGAATGACTTTTTGCTCAGCAGATAGCTCCAGTGTGCGGCAGGCTTAAGGACGAAACCTTTACAAGGTTGCGTCGATTAGCCTGCACATCATTGCAGTTCACATTCTGAATAATGCATTTGGACAAGGCGGTTTTCATCCCTCTAACATGCTTGTATGCATAATCAAGCAGTTCAGAAGCCCTCTGGTGAGATACATGATTAAAATGGCCTGTTTGTTTTGTAGATGTGAGATGAATACCTTTTTTTATTCATGGAAGAAATAGGGACACAAAAAAGTGTTCTTTGCTCGCGGCGATTGTCATCGAAGAATCTGAATAAACGTTGATTCTCTGTTATTCGTTCCGAAGCGTACCCTTCTTATTGCTTATGAGCGGTTATAACCGCAAATAAATCGAAGCCGCTTTGTTAGTCATGAGATCTCTTGTCGTCGTGATGTGATCTAAGTCACAGCTAAGAGGACGTTGGGTGGCGCTGCAAGTCGCCATCTCGAGTCGTAGGTACGAAAGGCGTTGGGTGGCGCTGGAGTCGTCAGGGTGATCTGGAGTTGCAGCTGATCGAAACTTACAAACTCTTCTAATTTCGTAGTATTACCTAACACGAGATCATCCTTTGACTTGCAGCGCCGCCCAGCGTCTTTCTCAGCGAAGACATCACATCAAAAGACAAGAAATCATGAATAACAACCTCTTCATTTGCGGTTGTAACCGCCCATACAACAAAATGACATGCAGTATAAAACCATGCCTTGTATAGATGCATCAAAATGAAGATTGAAAACTCGGCTGCAATATTTTGACAATGACAGAGAACATATTCTGTTGATTTCGCGATTTGAGTTAATTTGATGATAAGAGCATTATCGAGAACTAATAGGTTTTGCATATTGTTAATTTCACGACTGATAGCATCTCTGTAATCGCAAGGCTTGTCCCCATCAACTCCTATTCTGCATATAACACCCACCGTTGACGAAATAACATGACAGCTTATGAATATTTTAACATTCATCACTCTACAACGTAATCAACTAGGGTTTAGACCACTTGTTACAGAAATGTGATAAATAGATAATGATTGAGTCCGGCCGGCAACGTCCAATTTCCTGTGCAAAATGAACCATTATGCCCACTACCATATTGTTAATACCACACCAATTGGGTCACAGGGTTCCTGCTCCTTCAACCATATTTGATGATGTGATGATGATGATACCCTGTTTACCAATCTTGGCTGGTGTGCCCGTAAATAACCGAAAGAAAAACTTCGAGGCTTATCATCATCAATGATAACCCTAACCCGCTCGCTGCCTCAAAAGGTGTCACTAGTGATAAAACTATTGAATTGAAAGGGACATTCAGGTCCTGATCAATTTCCCAGGCAAAAGGCATCCTTTGTATAGCACCTGATTGCCATGTGCTGCCCCCTGTCGTAGTTATGGTCCCCATTAGATCAGTCAAAATAAACGATGACCAAAGTTACTGTTGTAAACGGCGGTATGTAGTGAGTTCAACTGGGGTTAATGCCGAATACAATGGCCCGCATTCTAGAAGCCTCCTTAACTCGAAGGTCCACTTTAAGCTTTTGTATTCTGCCTTGCAAACAATACCTAAAGGTAGACCTTAGATTTAAAGGGCGATTTACACATGCAACTTTTCATATGCAACCTCATGCAACTTGTTGCAAAAACCTGATGACACCAAAAAGTTTCATCAAAGTTGCATGTGTAAACGAACAGTTGCCACTCTTGTTGCCACACTTGTTGCAATGTGTAAACGTCACAGGTAGACTGCAACAAGTTGCAGGTTGCAGCAACTTGCAACCTGGTGCAACCTAGTGTAAACCAGCCTTAAGGAAGCTTCCAGAATACGGTCCATTGTATTCTACTCAACAGACACCGTGTCCATATTAATACGGCACTCTCTCGTGAGAGCGTCTTTTGTATGACGTATTTTAGCAAGTCATTTGCATCCCAGGGTGCTTTTAATTAAAAAGCTCCCGGGATAAAATATCCGGCAATAAAAACGTTCAACATACTTGTTTCTTTTTTTCTCCATTACATGATCAACCCCGTCGATGTTCAATCTTTAATATGTCAAATTTTCTACGAGATTTTTCGGGAATTCTCTATCCAGTTAAACGTACTAAAAAATTAAGCTCATCTTCGCTAATGGGTGGTTTCTATAGCCAATTATGCCAGTAGAATATCGGTCAAGCATATCGGACATGCTTGCACATGATACATAACTGGGACCTGGCAAATAAGCAAATATGGTGAGGAAGGTCTGCCACGGTACAAATTACTTAAAGAACTCGAAACTGGCTTCTGGCTGAGTGAAACAGACGTATCAGCTATCCGATGCCAAACATTCGGATCGAGACGAATCGTTGTCTTCAGTTTGTACTCGATTCGATCAACTTACCGTCTGGCAGCTTCTTCTGTTCTCTCTTCTGTTTACGTTGTTGGTCGTACGTTACAGAATCGGTTGGAGTTTCCTCTAAGTCTAGGGCACGCATCCTGTCTGAGCTAATCAGGGGTTCTTTGACGAAGGTAGACGAAGGAAGCCAGCGCCAATAACCTCCGATATTCTTGATCACGATAAGGGCACGTGCTATTGCTTCATTATGAATCAACAGGTTTCTCGTCGATTAGGAGACTTGTGCCGACGGAGCTGTGAAGCCAGTCCTGTGGATCAAGACCAAGAATAACAGGATGCTTCAATTATTGGTGAATGGATCGACGGATGAACTCCTCTAGACCATTCCTCATACATTTTACAGCTCGGTCTCGACATCCGGCGTAAACTGCTGATTCGTCTAGTCCGAAAGCTTAAGGCGTTAATGGTTGAGTCATGACAAATCGATACAAATCATATCAACGCGTTCCTCTTTTGCGAAATGCCTTCAAGTGGAATGGGTTTTGGAGCTATCACTGCCAATTGTCATGCCTCGAAAGAGGTATTACGGTACATATATTATGCGTAACAGTGTGTTTAACAGACACAAGCTGTCCAAACCGTTACCAACAACTAAATTGGCAGGGGCAGGGGCAGAAGTCTTGAACAACGAACTGTTGACGAACGGTATAACGACTTACTCTGCCATTGTCTTGTGTAAAGTCCAAGATGAAGGGATGGGCACACGTAGCTTTAGTATTTGGTGGCAGTGAATGACCAAAGTACCCATATCCTGATAAATATAAGGCAAGAACATTCAGCATTCCGATTGATGTCCCTCCACAAGAATGTGGCATTCACCCCTCTTGCGACTAGACTGGGATCGTTCTGCAAAGTGACCGTCCAACTGGCACCATTGTACGTATCCTTTAAATGTCTGGATTGCCAGCAAGATCAAATCAAGAGGTCAAGAAGGACTCCATCGCAATTTACCAATCTTTATTGCTCCTTAGTGCTTTTGGTCTGTGGCTGTATTCTTCGCTGCAACATAAAGGCGGCGCCAATTAATGGTGATAAGGTAAAGCGGTCCACAATGGGGAAGCTTATCTGCAAATCATCGGAGGCCTACCCCTTCTACAGTCCATGCACATGCAGGTGATGAGTAGTGGTTTCACTGGAGTTCACTAGACAAATGTCAGCTTAGAGGGGGCAACCGTAAAATCGACCCAACACCAGACCATTTCTATCGCTTTTGAATTATTGATGTCCATGCAGGTGAGATGATAGGACGTAGTTTAGTACTTTTGGGGAGGCATTTCAGCAAGAGCAATGATAATCGTTGTCTGCAGTTTTTTAACGTCAAAACGAGTCGAGTTCGGTCGAGTTGATTGGGTTTTCAGCGACTGATGTCACCTTACTGACACCTCACCGATGTCGTCCGCCTTACGCCGGTCGACCGCGATGGACGTATGAACAGCCGCATGTTACAACACCACCATGCTGAAATGCACTTCGTACCGCCGAAATCATTGGTCTTATTTGCTATAACCCCGATGAGCAAGCCGCACGACAAGAACAATACACCGGTTCCCATGTGTCTGCGACGAATAAACCTTCCCTGAGTTTTTGTTTTCTTGAGCCAGGGCCGTGAAGGTTTCGCGGTGTGAAAACCACTCGAGGGAAATCAACTTTCACTAACCATTGAATTGTGGTGTTGATAAGCCATGTCCACACGCCATCAGTTATCAAGAATGAGATGGTATCTTATCCTTCAGGAAACGTCAGGCATGTCAGGCCCAGCACCGCAGTGGTCGATGCTTAGACCAATGCAAGCGGTGTATGTTCTGACATGAGCAGGTTCCTTATGCATATTAAACCTCACCACTCAAGTACTTCTTCAACTGGGAACTAACTTGAAGCTTACAACGCCAGCACATCATCGATTTGCTTAAACAAGTGATGGAGAGTTCTATTCTGTATCAATCTGTAAACAGACTTGCCGGTTTTTTCGAATTCTGAAATCTAACCATTGCACAGTTCAACGCATTCCAGTGAATCAAATGTTTTTTTAGACACAGGGGAATTCTGTGGAGTCTTCTACGTGTTGAATGTTTCAAGGAATGTATTTTTTCCTTTGGAATGGTACATGTACTCACAGTCTGTTTTAATGCTTACTATGAAGAGACACTCCTATAAATTTGGATCGAATACAATTTTGATGAAAACAAGATAGGGAGGTCGAAGGTCGACAAAGAATGTGGATCTTCAGAAGTTATGGCCCATATTTTAGAATGCTCCCCAACGTGAAGGAGTTCCTCAAGGCTATTGTTCTCCTGTTGAGAACAATAGCCTTGAGGAACTCCTTTACGTTGAGGAGCATTCTAAAATACGGGCCATTGTGTACGGCAGAACCAGAGCTCCAATGCCGTTCGTTGAGTTCTGAGGTCTATTCTGAGATTGCTTCTATCCTAACTCTGCTGGTCGCGATTGCTTTTATCCCAGGTGGCTGACAAACTAGTTGCATAATGAAGCAAGAATACTGCAGCCTCTGCAACAAATCATTGGATTGCATTTTATCTGGTAAAAGTACAGGAATGCAAAAACTGATGGACGACATAGCTTCTAGAAAACATTCAGAGATTCCCAGTTGAGATGTCATTGAAAGAACTCTCATCGTGATGAATTACTGGTCATGTCCAAATATTCTTCGTCTTTTTGACAATACTTGGTTGTGGCAGCTGTTGTATGGATGGCCCTCAAGGGGACTGTTCAACCCACGAGCAACCAGCCAAGTATAACTGTAGATTGGTTACAGAAATGATAATTAATCTTTTATCATGTTCTGCCTTAACAGACAAACTCTCGTCTCGTAGGGATAGCGCACTTTGTAAAGCAGTAAAAAGAACTTGGTGTGTTTCTGTGAACGGCCAACATTGTTTCCAGTCGGAATACGGTTGGTTTTTCTGTCTTTTACAGTCGGATTACTTGCCGTTTGTTACAATTCTCAACTGAACTACGCCCGTCGATCCGAATTGCTCTGGAATTCAGAGAGGCTATCTCGGAATACTGCTGAGTTACTACAACGATTAGGTTGGAGTCGTATCAGACCTGACTGACCTGCGTGGCGCTGCAGACGGAGCATGGCTATTTGCCGAACCAGAAACCACATTAGCTTGAAAGGGCGAAGAGCTCTCACATTGGCAGGAAAGTGTACTTCAGACGTCTTCGTTGCCTTTTTGTTGTTCGTTAAACGGGTATACGTTAAGCCTTGGCGTCCGCATCACCATAAAAGCTGTGAACATCTACATTTGAGTACACGTATAATGTTCATTGGTAAGGATTCGGGTTGCCAAGATAGAAGAATCTACAGAATGATGTGATTACTTGCATTATATCATGAGATTCTCAAGTGTAAACAGCTCGTCGTTTTTTAAGTGGCTTGCTGTCACATTTTATTGAGGTGAAGTACTTGCAATACCTGTGTTGAGACGGCTAATGCTCCACGGGGAAAAGATGTACATGTGTACGTGCAAGGCTGCAAGCAACAGTGTTTGAGCATTGACGTTGACACTCTGGGCAAGAAACCCGTGATATCTTCGTGAGGCCTTGAGGAGATCGTCGTGAGAATGTACTAAGTGTTCCTGTTGACGATTTTATCGACTTCAAATGCAGCTTCCTACTTCAACAAAATGATGTGTAGTCTGTTCAGTTTAAACATGTCAATGAAAGTCATCTTTCGATGGTTTTTCTTCATTCTGATATCAATTTGCACACTTCACTTCAAATTCTAGGAGACCCAATTATCGTGTGAGTGGAACCATTGGTTGTATTTGTGACAGAAATCACAACTCTGTTCACGACAAGTCCACCATGAAACAGCCATGCTGGCGTCCCTAGTTGATTCTGTTTCAACAGAAGTGGGCGTATGAGTCAAAGAGACCTGGACGATTTTCCCCATATCTGATATTACGCTTAACATTTATGTCAAGACGTCCTGAATAATGTTGTGATGTGAGCGGCGCAGTTGGTTGGGTCCCTGGCTTTACCAAATCTGAGCTCCTTAGTGGGATCTAGGCCTATCCTGTCGATTAGCTTTTATGAATTGCTTCGATCCTGCAGTCGGGGTCAATTCCTACTTCTTATACTTTGAACCAACTGAGGTAAGGAGACTTAGCCAAAGTGTCACGCTGAGTGGGGCTCGAACTCGGGACTTTCTGACCGAAAGTCAGAGACCCGAGCCAATACCTCTTGCCGACAAGTACGCGGAACGGAAAGTGCTTTGTTTGAAATAGCGTGGCAAGAATTCCGTTCCTGATACTGGCCGGCGAGGACGTATGAACTGGCTACAAAGGAAGTACACATCGCGCCGCTGAAAATCATTTTCCATATTTAATTTCTTTTTTTTTATTATTGAGAGGTAGCAAGCCAAACACGGTTGGCCTAATCAGAATTGCAGATTCGTAACCACTTTTAAATGGCAATGATTTTGTTTCTGCTAACTGTAAACCTTTCGAATATTGTCTTTCTGTCGTGCACTTCATCACAAAAGTCTACATTATATATGAATATATATCAATTTGCAATTGGGTTTCACTTTGATGGCCCTTAGTCTTTCTCCTGCATATGCCAGTGGGTTTATATTATTCACTGTGGATGAATCAATACGACATGCCGCCGCCTTATGTCAAACAGGCCTAATGTATAATGGATGCTACTTATGTTGCTGATCCGAAAAAGTAATTGTGGTTTCTCTTTTATAGGAGTTAGTATTCTTTCTGTACCAGACCACCTCAAGGAGCTATAAGGAGAGCAGCCAGTGTTGGCATATTTCACATGCCCGAAGTTCCTTCCGAAATCTGGAAAGCTTTTACAACCACCCGCGGCGGATAAACCAACGATTACATTTAGTTTATGATTTTCTATTGTCTGAGCACAGCCGAACAATAGACAAGCGTAGTCGTTGGCTTAACTGCACGGGCGATTCCGAAAACTCACTATTCTTCTAAATCAAACCACACATCGGGCTGTGGTGACATAAAGCTGCAACACGTCATTTAACAAAGGCCTGATTCGCTAATCCTTTGTGAAGCCTATCTCAACCGGCGTACCCGCATATCGTGTAGGTTTATGTAATCGCAGCGTAAAGTAGATTATCCATGTGTGAGTATTTTGCGTGTGCGTTTAGGGTGGGGCACATCCATTGCTTTATGCCCCATCACACTGAGCTAGTTCTCAGTACGTTCTTGAAAATTTTGCCGAGCTCAAACTGTGAGCGAACGGAACGGAGTGGAGGGTGGCAACTTTTTACAGTCTTCTTACGAACTTCATGGACGGGAAGCGTGCTCCAGAACATCGAGGCATTATTTGGCTAAGGGCTACACGTTCTAGTCCGTTTTACGATTTTTTTAGTACGGGGCAGGACGTTTTGAGATCTACATGTACTTCAGTGTGACAGGCACTTTTTGCTTGTACATTTAGAAAAAAAATGGATGCGCCCCTCCGTCAACGGACTACGCACACGCGAATACGAATATTATGGACAACCTGCTTTTCGGTTCTCTGAAACTGTAAAAGCATCTTTTAGGCGAAAGAGTTATACATCCCCCAGCGATTGGGGATACAAGAATAACAATTCAAGTGACGTACTTCGTGGTTCGCTGATGAAGTGTAGTCCAAATGCAATTATTACATCCAGATTGATATACCGCAAAGTGCCGGTAATGAGCATGTGTGATGAGTTTCTGTTTTTAATACGACAGCTCAGGAGTTCTGCGTAATACAAAGATGAGGGATATAATACAATGCAGACACGTGCAGAGAGAACTGCACTTCAGGTATCGCAGAAATGGTGACATATCGTCGACAAGACAGCAGCTCATACGTGACTCGTGTATATGTACTGTGTGAGCCATGCCGCACATGAATTTCAGTGGTAAATCATGATTTATCAATTTGTTCACATCTCAGAGCATTTAGATTTTTAAAAGCCCTGGATTTGCCTTAAGACTTCAAATAACGATGTGTTGAATTTGAATGTACCACACTAGACTGTGACTCTGTTATTCTGTGGCCCATTGAGATACGTTGCGAAGATTGGGTTACAAGCACAAATTAATCATGGAAAGCGAAGCCATCAGTAAACTACTAAGATGAGTTCAAGATTACAAACGCTTCGTATATGTATATCATTGAATGAACAGTGTTCTCTTTCCTCGCATATATTCCTACAGCATGCATTTCAATATCTTGTTCGGTTATTTAGATGCAAATTAGATCTCCACTGTTCATGAATATTCATGTTGTTCGCTGATATTGCCTCGTGAAGTGTCCACATAATAAATGGGATTTGAAATGAAAAATTTTTACTTTGAAGAGTTGCATTGAAATGTAATTCTTTGACGCGTTGCTAAACGTTTCGAGTGTGGAAGTAAGTGGCTTGTACTAGTACAAGCATATGTTTGAGTGGCAATTACGTACCCCAGGCTCTTACGTAAAGAATATAGAGCTGTTTCAATAGCGCGATTGAAACTAAATAGTCAGTTGGCAATTAAATCAATCCTTAGTGTGGAAGAGTATAGGCTTGGGTTATATCATTCCTATGTGTAATAGAGCAGGCCTAGGTTATATCATGTGTAATAGTGCAGGCCTAGGTTATACATTCCTGTGTGTAATAGAGCAGGCCTAGGTTATATCATTCCTATGTGTAATAGAGCAGGCCTAGGATGGATCATTCCTATGTGTAATAGAGCAGGCCTAGGTTATATCATTCCTATGTGTAATAGAGCAGGCCTAGGATGGATCATTCCTATGTGTAATAGAGCAGGCCTAGGTTGGATCATTCCTATGTGTAATAGGACGGGTTTAGGTTGGATTCACCAAATGGTAGTCTGGGGATGTTGGATGATATTTTTTTCCAATTCGCAGGGCTCTCGACAAAGCTAGAAGGCAGCGGAATAATTATGGTGCTCACAACACATTGAAACATTAGCGAATGTTTTTGTATTCATTCGAATGATAATTACGAATTTGGCATAAATGGAAAAGTAATGATGCATTTTGATGGGATAACAACAAATGAGTCGGTTTGAAGCAATTGCATGACATGTCAACCTGATTATTCGTCCTTCATAAGCACACCCAAACTCATTTCATGCTTTGCTGATGGCATGTTTATCTTTTGGTCATCACTTGAATGCACTTTTGTTATTGCTTGTTATTTTTCGTCGGCCACACGGGAAAAAACGTAAATTTGCACTCTATCTGATTGGTGCTTTTAACAAAGATCCATCAAGCGAGTTCTGAAAATAATGGTAGAGTTCTGGTCAACCAGGCAAAAATAATAACCGTGTTTCATAATATAAGCAAAACCAATATCTTTTATGAAAAATCAACCGACAGGTATGATGGAAGGTTTGGCGCCATTTGAAGCAGAGTACATGTATTGGTAAGCTAAAACCCAGAGTCAAATGGATTGAGAAGGGGAACCGTGGGAAAGTTGAGCCACTTTTTCCATTTTTCCATTTTGCATTTACCTTGTTCATGGCAGGACATATTTTATTGTGGTAATGAAATGAACAAACCTACATCAAGTTCAAAATATCATGACTGTTGACGCCGTTTAGAATTACCACTTATGCCAAAGATGGGGATTTGGCCTGGTGGTTAAGGCGTGCTGCCCCTTAGTGCTGGCGATTGATGCCTCATGCGAGGGTCCGTGGGTTTTAATCTGGTTGAAAGCGATGTCTTTCACCTTAGAAACCCGTTTCTATTTTATGCCAAATATGCGTGCGTTTCATCGTCAGAATCTCTCGTTAAAGCCGGCGTCGGAGTCGGAAAGAGCTAAACGTCGATATACTGTACGCGTCTGGCTTCCCAGTTGTTTAGGTAATACTAAAGTATAACCGACATTGGGCAAAAAAATATCATTTTAATAGTCCTGCGTCTGAGAACGTTAGAAACAGGCTGAGCCGTATGCGTTTTCCGTATAAACCAAACCCAGTGCTTGTGGCACCACACAAGAGCACTTGAAACTGAATTAAATTGAAAATATGGAATTTATTGAGCAAAATAACAAAAACTTCATGACATCCTCGAAACGTTTTCAGTAGGAATGGAATTAACCAGCCATTAAATTATTCAAACTGATATTGCGACAACAACTTTCAAGATTTTGACCGGTAAATCGTATCTTGTCGTCGGTATTGAATAACTGTGGCGTTCTTCAAACGTTCCCAAGTTTTATTACTGAAGTTGAGTGCTTGAAATTAAATTTAGTGGTAGTCGATTTTCAGAGAGTTTGCATTTGCTTTTTCCAAGTAGCCTACTCTCCACGAACTGTCAGTTCCAATATTACTAATAACAAAGGCTGCTTGAATTCCGAACTTTTTGGACAGATTAATGTTCAAGTTGCCGATACGGATGCTGTCAGCATCCATCAAGTTTGATGAAGCAGAAAATGCTGCCATCTTGTCGCATTTTTGGCCGATTCAATTGTACTGCTGGAGGATTCCCGAACGTCCGGAAACTTTCGCCAGCAAAGAGATTTGCCATCTCAAATGAACTCTCGACTTGACCGAGATTAAACCCACACACGAGCGCTGGCGGTGTTTTCCATATTGCGTCTCTGGCAGCCCAACACCAAGATCCCTAATGGGGCGAAAAAAGACAAAGATTTCAATGCTGATTGACCAAAAGCGGATGTAAGCTCATTTGTCTTGCCTCGGAGCTCGCGTTTGTTATTTCAACAGCCTAAGCTACGGGCTACGGAGATGGATGGCTGTTACCCGAGCTGAATGGTCTGCAATTTGCCACGAACCAGCCTAAACCAGGCACGTAATTATAAACTACATTAAGAAAGGGAGCATTTAATTCCAAATGATGGGTATATTTCGCCATCTAGATGAATCAGACCGTCCCTGTATGACTTAGTCTGTTGGAATTCAATTCCGATTTCGTCTCCATGGATGAAACTTTATAATGAGTTGACCGTTTACTCCGGCATGGGAAACACGCGTCAGCCAAACTTGGACAATCAGAGTTTTAAACGACATGGGGAGATATCTCTTTTCGAATCTTTTGTAAACAACGCGTTCTAACTTCCGAAACATCGTTCAGGCAGCCTTGGCAATGGGACGTTTTGCTCTATCCATCAACTGCTATCTTTAATCACACTCAGTGGATGCTACAAAGTTAGATGTGACACAACGTTGTGAGCAGGGTGATAGTGAGCAAAGTAGCTACTGAATTGCGAGGATACCCCACAAGTTGGTGAAGTCACGGACAACAGAAGGTGTCTGATCATCAGATAAGCACCTTGCAGTCCGTGAGAGTGTTGTAAACTAGCCCCCTCCCTAGTTAGAATTCTCTATACGGTTTCTATGGTCATCAGAAGCACTTGCTGGCCGGAATCCGCGCGGCAGCCGGTCATCAGAGAACCACTTGCTGGCCGGAATCCGCGCGGCAGCCGCAGGTGGCCTTGTCATAAACGAGGTAAATGCTTCCATCACGGCACCATCAGACCAAAGCAACGATGGGTGTAAACTTCGCCGGAGTTGTCGTCGCAAATCGTGTTCTGTCATGGAATGGTTGCGGGGGGGGGGCGTCGATCTCGTTGGTTCAAGGTCCCGCCGTGCAAAGGATGGGCCGGGTAACTGTTTGAGATTTCCGTCGCATGATGGACCGCTATGTGTTGTTTTGTTTCCAATTACTACCCTGTCACCACCTGCTTAGAGTATGCTATGATATATCAGATCGACATTGAACAAGATTACTCGCTATTATGGCCATGGACGTTGGCCACTTGTTGTAAGTGGTGGGTTCACATGCAAGGGCATAAAATTGACATCAGCATGCAAAGCTGTCATGCCAAATGAAACTATATAAATCATCCATCTCTTCTCATTGCATTAAATACTTCTTAACTACATCATCCAAAACCTAATGAAACTCTGACTTCAAATTGAATATTAGTTCTACTCGTATCTCTTAACGAGATACACCAGAGATTTCAACATTTGATTCTGTTCCGATAGCTCGAATTAATGGACTGATGAGACCTTAGAGAACAAAATAGGCGATAAATAAAACGTTAGGGACACAATGCCGAGGGAGGATATCGCGAACAGCCTTGAAGGTCGAGGCTCTTAATGGATTCTGACTTGCACATTTAGTTAGATGGATGAGTTGAGACCCATCCATTGCATTACCTGCTAAGAATTTTTTGTGCTAAGCAGCTTCAATTATATCTGTCTGCGAAGTATAGCTTTTGGAACTAACTATGATTTCTTCAGCTCGAGATGTGATGCGAGTGAAAATACTTTCAATTTGCCCGACTTTTTTCTTCGAACAACGCAGACTTCATCATTAATTGAGAATTTGTAGCAATATGATTTATTGTGATGCTATTCTTTATGGAAGTCGAGGCAACAGATACAAATTTGATTTTCGATGGTCAATATTACCAGCCAGTTGTTTTGGTGTACAGACATGTAAAGCCTGGTGTTGGTGTAAAGCCAGTGTTGGTGTACAGGAAAACGTCCTTTCCACATCATTATACAGCACATCATGTCTATTCTTGCCGGCCATGTCATTTTGACGATATCACAGCTTCATATCTGGTTCAACGAACGCAGGTGCATGTGAACAAAAGCTGTAACGAACAGACAAAATTTGGCGGCCTTGGCTAGCGCATTCAAGGAGGAGATGAATGCAGATAGGGTGTTTCTCTATTGTGACTCATTTGGATCCCTTTCCTGCTGTCCTTCTTGAACTCGACTGACCATCCATAGTTAACCTGGCTCAGCTGTAAGCTTGATGAAGAGACAGCGATCCTGTGGATTGGGGGTGTGCATTTCAATGGATTTCGATCCATGTTAACGTTTTTCCGAGTAAGTTGCCTTGGCTTTCATGGTATGAACATTATTTCTTTGGTGCTTTGACACTATCAAAAGCCATCACTCGGAGTATATATATCATCAGAACCATGTCATATTTTATGAAGTTGCCGTAGAGTGAATACGGTATACCCTCCATTTTCCTCGTAATAAGAACGAAAGAGAGAACTTCAGGGAAGCTTGTGATGAATATCGATGGGAACAAGTGCACTTTCAAGTGATAGTCAAAACTTTCAACTTTTTATTTCGACGCTAATTAAGATATGGAATGAAATACTGCAATAAAAAGTATATTTAATTACGGTCTAAAAAATCCATAATATTTTGAAAGCTATACATAACGGAAAAATGTTCGGCCCAAATGTCATGTTATGAAACGCCGGCTGAATATGTACTTGCTTGATCATCATACCTCATTCGATATGCAAAAATTATAGTTTGGAAATTGTCCTTATGTATTAAGTTATTATTGTTTCAACTTTTCAAACATAGTTAGCCATCGTCCAAATATCCAGAGGGAGTATCAGTTAAGGCCATTAATAACCTTAATCTGCAGAGCTAAATTGAAAAAGTCCCTGAAGAACAGAACACAACATTAAAATTTCTGATTTTGCTCTCTCGATATTCAGATGAATTCTTAATGTGCTCTTTATGAAGAACTTTACATGTAAGTTTTCAAAACTTTCAGAATATTAACACGATCGGCCAGTTATCTGAGATCTTTAAGACATCATGAATGACTTACTTTGGACTCTCCGGGGACCGAGCGCCATCCTAACACATCTGGTATAGTGTAATCATGAGCAATTTGAAGACTCCATGATGACCTCGGTCGGTATCACTTGATTACTCAGAAAGGAGAAATGCACTGGCAAAAATTCACGAAGTTCTCCCCGACAGAAATTTGACCACAACCCGATGAGATGGGGCGCCTTGGTTCACGGGAAAGAAGGATGACCACAGCAGCTGTAGTCGCTGATGTGCTGAGATCACCGAACTATCGTCAAAACATTGTATGTGTTTGCACTCATCACATCACACCGACTTTGCCTCCGCTGGGTGAAGTTCGGAGCAATAAGACCACCATTTTGATAATGGATTCTACAGAAGATACAGAACACTGTTATGGGCAATTGCCAATCTCAATTGTTATGGGCAATTGCCAATCTTCATGGCTGGCAATTGCCAGCCATGAAGATTGCATGAACCTTCACCAGTTAGTCTGTTACGAAAGAGATATTTACATTAATATACAACGCAGTACTTTCGTACGAGGGACGAATAATCTGATATTATTCCAACTACGACCATGACGAACTCATTGCATGACGGATCGTGCACTTCTGGACATATTACATCTAATCAAGTACAGTCTTTGTGGCAAGATAAAGCAGATTTAGGGGCGTCTGATGGTTGCTTGTCTCTTTGTATCCAACACACGATTAGTAAAACTCTCTGTCCGGATGGTAATCCATGGAACGTAATGATATCCTAACTGACCTATCATTGATATCAAATGGGTTTGGGGCAGTAAAGGAACGTGAACTTTTCTCATGGCACTAATCCGATGTAGCGTTCTGAGATCCAAACAGATGATTCTGTGACCATTGCATCTAATTATGGTGATGGTACAACTGTGGCTCGAATCGCTTTTCTGCCGAGCCAATCCAGTGATATTTGATTGCCTCCAATGTGGAGTATTGGCCTCATGCACCAGGCTCAGCGTTTTATTTTTGGTTGTATGCACCAGGCTCTGAATTTACACGCCGGTCACCAATCCAAGTACTGACCGCGATCTACGTTGGTTAGCTTCTTGCTCAGAGGCCAACCACCAGGCCATTTTGGAAATTCTCCATGGCTTGCGGTAAGCCGTGCGTTATAGTAACTGCAAAAAAGGGTCCAATGCAGGCTCAATTTAGTTTTTGTTGTTGACTGTATATCCCGGATTCACCATTTTATTCATGATGTACCAGGCTCGGCGTTTTATTTTGAATGTATGGACCAGGCTCAACGTTTTATTCTGATTGTATGCACCGGGCCCAACGTTTTATTCTGATTGTATGCACCAGGCTCAACGCTTTATTCTTGGTTGTATGCACCGGGCCAGACGTGTTATTCTTTGATTGTATGTTCAAGTAAGTCGCGATTTAGCTGAATCATCCAAGTACACCAAATGGGATAGCTTTTCGCTCTTGGGCTTGAGTCTTTCGGCGTCGAGAGCGCCAAATTACCACTGCATATCTAAGTAATCATGGCGTACTTCCGAAGCTTTGCCATCACGGATAATGTCATCTCGGTGCAGTCATCGCATCGGATATAACGCCGCGACTTTAGCGAAGTCATAGTGAGACTGTAACTGCTGGCCAGCAACAACACGGTTAACAAGTCTTGAACTCCGAATTCTCCGAAATGAAGTTTTATTCTGAAGTGCTAGTGAAGCAACTTCGCAGATAATTATTATCTAGCGCCAAATACTTTTCATACTACTCGACGAGGATGCTGGGTGACGAATTTTAATTTTGCACCCGATACTGTTGCCTAACTCTAGTTGTGATGATCCGAATTTCCCCCGGCACCCAGCCTGTCTACCGTCAGCGATCATTTGCACTCATCTCTTCTCCATTTGCCAAATGTCAGGAACAAACTTTGTCATTCCAGTCCGTCTATCGATGTATCAGGAGGATATTAGCTGCCCACACAACGATTTTCTGGCTGAACTGTCGCCAAAAAGACATTCCCTACAGAAAAATAGTGTTCCCATGTCCGTCTCCTCATGCCATCGACGATTTGTTAAATTTATTTTCAGCTACGGACTGATTAGTTTTGCTGCACCACTGGCTCTCATTTGATGTATGTAACAGCTCATGTCATTTAGTCATTTTTCCCTGGGATATATCTGTGTAGAATTTGATAAAAACTTGGGTCCACATCTATAGTATAAAACATGTAATTGGCTTTACGGGAAATTAGACTTACTAACGGACGGAGACATTAGTTTCCACCAAAGGCCGATTAGATGTAGCCATAAATCAGGTTTTAACACGCTCATTAGAGATCTACGATGTCATTATAAAGTTTTGGACCAGGTCCACTGAGGAAGTAGTAATGGCGACAAAAGTTTGAAAAAAAGGTTTATTTGATATTCACCATTGCTAGCCATGTCCTGCCTTGATTCGCAAAGGGGAATACAGTAGAGTAGCCTTTTTGTAAAAAAAACAACGCGTCTGGGTCTCCTGAGCATCTGCTCGACCGAAAAAAAGATGTGAGGTGTTTGAACTGGAGTGGTAGGATCTCAAAGCTATTCTTTTGGTCCTTTTTTGAGAACTGAGTAAGCCTGTAGACACTGTTAGAAATAACATAATAATAATAATAATAATTTATATATATAGGATTGTACATTGTACATTGTATAGGATTGTACATAGGATTGTACAGAAAAATCCTGCAGCAGAGTCTCAGGGAATGGATCTGTAAAATTACAGACTTAAATAAATGTTAACAGAGACTTGACTAGGCTGACCAAATTATATTTTCATACTGCTCTCAGAAAGCATCATTATGGAAAGTCCAATTGAATCCAACCAATACAGGAAAACATAAATCATACCACATGTAAATTTACAGAAAGTTATGGGGACTCTGCTGCAGGCAATTTCTGTAAAATTATTACAATGATTTCTAACAGTATGCCTGACGATGTTCTCCGCAGATAATGAAAGACGATTTCACTTTGTCTTTATGTATTCAAATTTGAGTCTGATTATTGTATTCGGAAATATGATTTTGTCAGATGACGTAGATGTAGCACAGGAGGCACCGTTTCTTGCTTTCCATAAATTGCTCGGTAAGAAACGTTGGGTCATATGAATAAAGACTAGCAAATGCTTTTGCTTCAGATTTGTACAGCATTGCCTAGTGCATTTGTATGTGCGAAATTCAAGTAAAAGCACTTACATGTACTAGTTGTTATTCATATGACCCGTTGCCTCGTCTGCCGCGGGCTTTACTTTCTATCGCAGATGAGTATGACACGATCAGCGGTGAGATGACCGTCAGAGCGAGCAATTCTGTCCTAGCAACCCCACAAATCACAGTAATGAATGTATCATATCCAGCATTTAAGGGCGTAATTGCTTACAAATGCTCATTGCTCAGTGGGGCAATCTATTCGTCGAAAAATAAATCACATTGATGGGGGATACGGCAGAAAAAAATATGGATGAATCTCATTTATCATCAACCATATCAACTTATTAGCAACCGTTGACGTCAACGACCATGTTACATATGTTGTTTTTTTCGTCTGGCGACTAAAAAACAATTAATCTTCATGATGGGTTCTTTTGTTTCAAGAGCCAGTTATGCGGTGGAGCGTTACGGAGAAGGCTCTTGCATAATTTGCTCTGTCACGAAGTCCCAGCATGATTAGAATTCGGGAGATCGTGCGATTACTGAACGGTTTCTTCGGCAACGACTAGACTTCTAAAAGTACACATATACATCAAAGGAATGAGCAATCAATATAATTTTTTGCCAAGTCATTTTCCAGCAAGGAAGAAATTTAAACAGCGAACAGGAAGTTATTCGTGTCTTCAGAGCGAACTTTCGGATTGAAATACATTTTTTTTCTTTTTCTTTTTCATTTCCGCCCTTTTTATGACAAAGTGTGTTAATATTTTCCTACCTGTCTCCAACATTCATGTGAACATGCAGTCCACACCTATGATTATGAACGCACACGTTTCATTTGCGGCCGAGGATATTCGGTAGAGATTTACAGTGGTCTTGATTACAAGTATTTCCATCAGTTCTTCCGTATCACGCCCACTAAATTCCATTAGTTACATCAAAAGTAATAACCCTCTTGTTCAAGAGACCTGATCAGTCACCAGCAATGCATAAAACACGTACTCCAAGGAAATTGCTGCTTCACCTTATTAAAAACGCTAAGCATTCTTGCTGTATCATCACATTGATAAATTTCGATTCCCTGGTACATGCATTTAGACCAATGTAATTGCGTCCAAGAGGGGGAACGTATCTCTCTGTTGACGTATTTTCTTCATCATCATTATCATTACTGTAAGTGTTTACAGCACTTCTTGCCAAATGGCCGTTTGCCCGTTAAAAAACATTGCATACCGCAGGAGCAGTATGGCCCCTGTATGAGCAAAACTGCTGAGAAAAACAGTCAGTATGAGAATTCTTGCAGAGCTCCTGGAACACCAGGGACCGTTTGCACAAAACATCTTAAGTGTAAAACTTCCCTTGAGCTATTGTTCCAAACAAAGGATAAGGGAAATTTTACACTTAAGATGTTTTATGCATACGGCCCCAGTGCCTTTTTTCATAAAACTACTTAAATCTAAGTATGACACTCATCCTTTGTTCAAAAGATAAGTATCACACCGGTATCACACTTGACTTAAGTATATGGACCCAGCCGAAAGTCTATCTTTTATTCGACGACTATGCCAGGAGCAACGAATTTAAGGCGAGCATTACCGCGTTGTCTAGTCTTGCTAACGAATTACCATTACCCTGCAACCGATCCGACAGATACACCGACTTGGCATTGACATTCCCTCGGTACATACATCACCATCACGAAGATCTAAATAGCTTTTCAAAAAGTTGCGTGCTAACTTGAAAAAACGGAAAGCGGAATTTTTGGCAAATTTGATAGTGTATAGTATCATGATTCTGTCATCTACAGTTGGTAAAAGCGGAGGTAACCATTGTACTTAACAATAATGAGACTCTAGGGAAGAGCGACAGGCAATGAAACATCGTACTGCTCGGATGCGACATAAATAATTTAAACAAAATGTATCTTTTTCCAGATATATTCGCTCGTATTTCAAAATGTCAGTGGCTTCAGCAAATAAAGTACCAACAGCAATTTGTTGCGCTGTCATCACGTGATCGAATGATCTGATTCGCAACTCAGTGACGCTTTTCATGGTGTTTCATACTGTCTCTTTTTTGTTTCTTTACAGTAGTCAGAATGCCTGGGACCTTCAGCCAGGGGCCTCTTACAAATTCGTCCTGCAAACGTCCATCTGGATACGCAAAGGGCCACCCTACGGTCAGTGCGCAGAGCGATCGTCGGCTGTTATTGTTATGGACGATAACGCCACGTTCAATTATGACATATCCACCTGCAGAGCGCTGTGCACCCAGCAACATATTCTCAAAGAATGCAGCTGCAAGGATTCGAGATTACCTCTGACAAAAGAAATGGCAAGGAAATATCCTAATGTCGATTATTGCAGCAGTTTAGAGAAAGGTAACTCGACGATGATTGCAGATAGGATTAACTGCATGGATGGAACGAAGTTACTGACGGGTGGCAAAACGTGCCGAGGGCAGTGTTTGGAACCATGTTTACAATACGACTTCCAGTTGTTTTCAACGATGTCAAAATGGCCGCACGCATCGTTCCAACTTCCGCTTTTCAAGTCCCGCACCAAACAGCAGCAGCAACGTCATGAAGAAGAACCGAAGACGAAATATTCTTTCGATAAGGAGAAAGGTTCTAGTGAGCCTGGAAGTGGAAATGGAAATACAGAATTTGACTATAAGTATGAAGATACAGTTTCACCACTTGATAAACGATACAAGGAAATAACCAATCTTATTAATAATGGAAGTGATGAGGAGGCAAGGCGTATGCTGCTGACAACCGATCTTATGCAAAGAAATTATATCAAAATTAAAGTTGTTCGGCGCAGTCATGATGTTATGTATGTTGAAGAGATCCCGGAGTTNGTCTGTCAAACATAAACAGCGTGTCCACACGTCCGCAATGGATGGTTTCAACACAAGATGACAAATATACAAGTTCTCAGATTAGGTGTGGTAACCCATTCCGCATTTTCAACGCAAGAAAAGAACATCTACTTGATTTATTTGCTGAAGGCGCTATTTAGCGGAATGTCGGTCTGTAGGCTGCACTTTCATCAAGTGATACGTGACGTATAATAGATACAAATATACTTTATATGATCCCCACTTGGGCCACTGGAGGCTGCACCATTTGTTGGAGACGCCACGGAAAGTGCGAACACGTCGGGGACTGTTAAATGTTTTTCTCGCGATTTGGATGGATGTCAGCGGAATTAGTGACCGTGGTTTTTCTTTCCCCACGGGTAAAGGAGAATCTAATGATGGCTTTGCGTGTTGAGAAAGTGAACTGGCAATGACGTGTGGAGTTCATTACACAATGTTAACAAAACACATGATTGATGGTGAAAGTTATTGACTCAGTTTGAGAAACAGGAGACAGACCGACATCACCAACACCAACACCAGTTCGATTAACACAGTTGTAGTCCGAGCGCCATGCTTCCTTTTTCAGTCATGAAGTCGTCCACATTGATCGAGTATAATCCACTGGTTGGTTTTTCATGACGCTCACACTACTGTCAAAGCCCTTCAGAAAGTTGTGCACCTAAGCACAGTCCCGCACCGCCAAGGGAGGTTTCGCAAATCTGACGAAACACGAAGTACGGAATACGAAATTGGACTTCGTTTCCATGACGTAGGTGGTTGGTAGCACAAAATGTCCCTCTGCCAGTGCGTCTTTTAGCATCATGTATTTGTGGTACCAAAACCATCTCCTGAAATACATTACGTCATGGAAATGAAGTCCAATTTCATATTTCTTACTTCGTGTTTCGTCAGATTTGCGAAACCTCACTATTACCAAAACAACAACGACGAACGTCAAGCAAACCAGAGGGTAACCTTCTTGTAAAAAAGGAATCCAGCTAATAATTCAAAGTTACATGTGCATTGTACGCACATACTTTGTGTGGACCATTACATTAATTGCATACTCTGCGGTATAAAGGAAAAGAAATGTTAGTTGCCGTTGCTGATATACGTTTTAATCAATCAACACCATTTTATGGTGTTGAAAAACCAAACTTGATGTTGATGTTTCACTGTTTATCGGCAATTCCACCCACGTTGCTAGCGTGTACGTGTACGTGCCGTGGTTTGCTTGAACTACGGCGTATGAACGAATGAATACCTATTGGTGACTTTCTTTCAGATTTACCAAAATCCAAAAACGGCCAATAACTTTTGGGGAATGGTATTTTTAACCGTATCATGTTACTGCAATACGTGAATGGACGCGTCCGCCCTTGGCGAAAAGAAAACCGATTACATGAACCACATGGCAATAGCGAACCGCCTGGATGACGTTGGGTTTGTCAGATCAATTTCAATTGTATTTATCCCAGCCTGCCTTTGCCCTCTCTCACCTTCGACAATGTGATCACGCAGTAAATTAAAAGTCTATAGTTGTTATCTAATGTTTGTCCAACTATTGCTGATAAAATTGGAAACCGGGCGGTATGCTATTTCGTCCGCCTTGCAGTGTTTACACGCATTGATGTGTGTCTCGTCCACTATGTTGGTCTTGTATGGCGTGATGTGTGTTTGCGGTGTGCATGTTGGAGTGAGAGTGAACGCGATAGACGAATAGGTTTCTTGGGATTTTGAAATCATCCAAAGCTTTGTAGATGAATGCAATCGGCAGTCTCCATAGAATACTTGGACTGAACCTAGTAAGGAACAGTAAACAGCCGCAACAACGATTTAAGATGGAAAAGATTCCGGCGCAAACATGTTTTTCCATTAATCCGAATGTATAGGACAGCTGGGAACCATGTATTGTATTAGCCTTGTATAATAAATCACTCATGAGCAGGCGATATGTCAAGTCTCTTTATATAACCACAGAGGATTGTACAGCACCTGTGTGGCAAACGGGCTGTTGCTTTATTTTAAAATTCTCTTTCTATGCTCTGAGTATATTTGTGTGCAATGATTATTTTTTACAATTGCACATGAGAATATAATTAATGTACAGAAAAAGATATTTGAATAAAGCAACATTCCGCCTGCCATAAACCGCACCTGCCTCTTTGTATAGCTTGGAACAGGGATATCATAATTGTATCAGTCAGCTTTGATGGTTTTAATTAAACTTTCTGAATTTACGGCTCCTTCTGTTGGCTTATTTTGTTAATTTTTCATAGCTTCCGGCCTAACGACCGTGATCGGTGGCAAGTCAACCACCAGTGTAAAGCAATGAAGGTACTGTCAGTTAGTGCATTTTTGCAGTTTAGTCCTCCTAACATGGATTTCAGTTTATGAATGACGGCCCTTGGGGTGAATCGTATGTTCAGTCACAGCTCTATTTTCTCCGCCAAATACTTCTTGGTTTAATCAAAAGTGTTATATATCATGTTCCCTCTGCCTCACGATTCATTGTCGTCGTCTTTGATGACCATTCGACGGTGAAATTGAATACGTGACGATATTTGATATACGAAATCCTTAATCGTCAATATCTGCAGATTCTTTATGAACGAAATGATGAGAAGACTGTCTGGTTTCATCTCAGGCTGTCGACGGTCACGGCATTAAAATGGTATGAGGACAGCCTTGGAGAATGGGAATGGGTTACGTTCACATACTTTCCATCTGCATTCCACATACGTGTACAATGTACGTCGGCTGTTGAGGGTGCGGCGGGTCAACCTTGCTGGCAAGTGGTTCTTTGTAGGTGGCAACTGTCCATCCCGAATAATAGCTGCCGCCGGATTGCAAGGTTCGATTCGTGAGATCGAAAACAACTGACAACTGAGAACCGATGGAATTGGAATGACAATGACCAACTGTCTGTTCTAAGAATTAAAAAGGGGAACTGCCCCAATGCTCTACTGGATCATGACAGGAACTCCTTACGTATACACGTCAGTCCAATCAAGGAGGGGCATTTCCATGAACGGATTTCGTGAATATGCATTTAACTTTCAAAGTCTGACGAGATGTCTGTAAATCGTGACTAATTCAGCCAAGTCTTCGACGGGCAGTCGTTGTTATTGGTTAATTAGGACTGCAGACGACGACGCTGTGATAGTCGTCACAACTTTTACCCAACTTTGAATAATTACCCATCTTCAGCAGATGTTATCAACACTCGCATTTTCAGTTGATTAAACAACTGCCAGTGCAGCAGGATGGCTTTCGTGATCGTAAAACGGCTGCAACAGTTGAGTTTCGTTATCGTACATGTACTACCGGTACTTTCGGAGCCATCGTGTTGATCCATGATTGAACTTCCAAATGAAATGGCCAGGGCCATTGTGCTCACCTCTGTGACAGAGTATGAAGTGTGAGTAGCCTGGTGATACACTGAATGGTGAAGGATTAGTGCAGAAACATCGTAACATTTACTACCGATGAGAAATGGCCAAAGTCAATTTTTCAAGATGGCCGCCTGGCAGCCATGTTGAAGTCCAATCGAACCGAAATTTGGCATATAAGTAGACGGTACCAAGACACATATTTAGGCACGGTTAAAGCATCCTAGCTACCACTATTTATGAGGTGTGGGTCGAAGTCCATTTTTCAAGATGGCTCCCTGGCGGCCATATTTGA
>NMRB01000829.1:66133-94276 GCA_002633025.1 Notospermus geniculatus | reverse complement strand
CCCCGTCCCCCCCCCCTAATTACCTCCATTAAACCTAGGCCCGGTAGGCTTAAGTGTTTACTTTGAAAGATTCACTTCATTGGCAATGCTAACAGGCCTTGGCCTATCAGAATATTTCATAATCATAACAGCAGATCGTAGTTTTTCAGCAGAATCTATTGAGCCGTCTCTACCCAAAGGAAGAGGATGAACCCACAACATCAGAGAAGACAGTTGAGTCATCCCTGCCAAAAGTGCGAGTCACTTTACCTCTAAAAGAATATTCAGCGCAGTTACCACCAGGTGGTCTGCCTGATATTCAAGAGGAGAATAAAGACACTGCTGAGTCGGATACTTCGTCAGAGAGTAATGAAGGTTTGTGGACTGGGACTGACTTTTCTTCTTTTCCCTTTAGTGAAAAATGATCCATCCCTTTCCATTTCATCTAGGTGGAAAATGTACGAATGGGTTAGACATTGTTTGATTTCTCTGAAAATTTAGATGTTCCTATGAAGAAGAGGAAACGAAAGAGACGACGTGGGCGGTGCAGTTTGAAGACTGATACAGCGTCAGTGCAGAAGGATAAGGGGGAAACAAGTGCACCCCTCACAAAGAACCAAAAACGCAAACAAAAAAAGAAACGAAGGATGCGAGAACAGAGAGAACAATCTAAATCTAGTGAGAAAGGCGGAGAATTTGTTTATGAAGGGGAGTTACTAGGTTCCAAACAATATTAACTGTGCAAGTTGTCGTGTCTCTGTTAGGATGGCGTCGATATCTGCTAAGTTTATAACGTCTTCGAACTGGAGGATGGTAGGCCTATAAAGGAGAGGCAGTTCAGGACGTAATGTACATTATTTTTGTACCAGGCATTTGTGTCTGTTACTATGACTGGCAGTGATTCGGTAACTAGGGAATAACAAACATGATTTGATATAAATATTGTTTATTTAGACATTTATTTTCTTTCGTGGAAGATATTTCAATCTTTTTCCGGATCAGCTGTAAAATATACCTATAAAACACAGCACTGTTTTTTTAATAAATCGAACGTAGGCCTACACTATAATGTTGCCCTTTTCTTTGGCCCACACTGACGTTATTTTGTACACCTGGTTCTACACATTTTTCCGTGTGCATTTGCCATGGTAAAGAACAGACATGGTAATTCAGCAGTGGAGTTTGTTAAATAAGAAGAAAATGAATGAAAATAAAATGGATTTAAGTCACTACTTTTGAAAAAACTACATGAAAGCATCATACATGTAATTTGCTAACGATACAAGCTGTAGGCTACAGCCGCAATGCACTCAATTTAGTCTTAGACGTCTTTGGCGCTGAAGGGTACGCAGGTCGGACTATTGTCATTGAAATATCTGGGAAGGAAGTTTTATAGCACTAGGATAGATGTCTCCCCTGTCGCTGTGATATGAGCTACATTGATATTGATAGGTCATCGGTTATTAAACATCCCATTCATTCAATCTCCATTTCAGGTCCCAACTGAACAATGCTATTGAAGATTGCCAGCAAGAACAAGTCGTCAGCAGGCACGGCAGGGAGAAGGCCGACGCTGATGAAGAATCGGCATGGTACAAGAATCTGGAAAGTCGGGCACGCGTTCGAATGAATACTACTGCAAATCGAATCACTTGACTTCTCATCTTGATACTCCATGTGGAAACTGAGATATCTAGTTCTGGCTTGAGCAGCAGCCGAAGATGATGCCAGTACGACCAACAGGCTAGGCCAGTCCTTGAGGCCAGTGAACAACCTAAAAGCATCTCCGTGACATGATGTGACTGGAAACGTATCCATCAGTGATATGACTGATTCCATCATTCTTGACGAGACTGTTAGTAATAAAGTGAATCGGAAGATCCTTGGTCAGCGGCAGATTCTTTGAACAGTCTATACCAGCTGGTAGTCAGTTTGGACAGATCCAGTTCATCTAGGTTTACCACTACTTCCCCCATACACTGATTCTTGTCAAAACCTGGAGATCGTTCCCAAATTGATGCCTGAAAAGTAAAGTTTACTTTGCATGTCAGTTATTATGTGTTCAGTTACGGGGTTACATGCGCCTGGGCAAGGGACAATGTTGAGAAAGTGAATGTATAGTATTTTAATGTGCATTGAATACGGATTTTTGTCCGTAAGGTGAATGCTCCATGTGTTAACACGTACCTGTATTTGTCTTCTGTACACATCACATGCTGAATACTTGATCTTTTGCCGATACATCGGGTCAAAGTTACATTTTATGATACTTGTTTTTTTCTTTTGTGTTTTCTTGTGTCCGTCTGTGAGATATGTCTTCACGTATGTATCTGAAATCAACAGTTAGCATGGTTAGAAGTGATTGATAATCACGCTAACGACAGCAATATATTGGATGGGTCAGTAATGTAGTTGATACCATTTATATTCGTGGCCGAGGGTCTAGGTGTGTGTCTTTATAACCAGTAGGGTTTAAGTCTTCTTTCCAAACGCCAGGGGCTTGCTAGTAGGTGGCCCAACAAGTGCCTTACGGAGAAGTGGCCGTCGTATCTACTACAGTAGGTTACTGAATACAAACCAGGTGCTTGTCCACTTGAACCCATTGACAACCCTTTTGCTGACATGATATGAACTTCTAGGTTGCCCTTTGTCATGATGAAGCCCAGCTTGATGTCACCAAAACTCTCTGAAACGGGACAAATTGTTCATACCAAAAATTTATAAGGCGAGCGAAAAATGTACAACTAAATTCTGCCCCAAAACGATCAAATTCCCAGATCCGTAACTCTTCAACCAACCAGTCAATCAAGGCGTGTTTGGTCTCAAATGAAAGCTTACGATCTCTTCTCCAACCCTGATACATCGTCGTGCAGTTCCGGCTCGCTTATGAATTTTTGTTCATACTCATGATTAAGAGCAGGAGTTTTCATGTAGAACTGTAGGATTTTAGTTTCTCTTTTCAAGTCGCCCCCAAATTTGATCGTTCCTATGCCCCCACTCGTAGAAGACCCTGGAACTCACCTGATGTTGAATGTTTGGGTGCATATTGGCCCGGTCCAAGTTGAGTTGTCACGTCATCTCCTTCTGGCGCTGGCCGTTCGCTGTCCACACACCTGTAATTTGTAGAATTCATGTGACAGTTTGTGGCTGATGGGCGCAGAGATTAAACCATGAAGGTCAATGTGACAAAATTCTCGAACTGCATTTGATAGTTTCTTCAACTTTCTGTTGTTTTCAGCTTACCCTGCGTCATCTGTATCACTTCCTATGTCATCTAATGCTTCAACGCTATTGGCTTGACTTAAGGCTGTAGGTGGTGCCATCAGATCTATGTTGTCTAGAAAATCAAGTGAAAATCCCTCCAATATCATAGATAAATACATGTACATGTATGTCCCTCGAGACAAGATACGTGAGCATATTTTTAACACGAACATGTAGGCCTACCTCGAAGGTAAGTTTATGCTCAGTATATGTGGAGAAGGTAAAGAAGGTAAGCTCTAGCTGTGAGCCAAAACCTGTGTGCTACCTCACCTCTGCGAGTTTATGTCCGCAAAACGGCTCACCGACACGATTTCCAATCTCGCAGACATGAATTCGTGTGCTACCAGCAGCTGAAGTAGGCCCTACATCCACCCGACTGTACGTGATCTATAATCATGCTGAGGCCTTCGCCCCATTTGACGGTCAGCATTGCACGAGCACATGTCATGATTGTTCCAACGACCACGACTTTCTCTTTTACTTACATGAATTAGGTCTACTGCTACTGGAAGTTTTCCTCCAGGCAGGACTGCTCGGGTTGGCTGTGGAAGATTCCTGACTTGAGACGCTGTGGATGCTCTTCGAGTGGGCACTCGCCGAGTCTGCTTCACCAATTCCTAGTGATTTGTCATTTGAATCTGCAACAGACATCGTACCGTCTTAGCGAAACAGGGAAAGACGGGTATACAGTCCTTAGAACAGAACTTAATTTCAGCAACAGTAGCATCTTTCTTCGAATCTAATTCAACACGGGGAACACGGTAATACTGTCCTCAGAGCAGAAGTCTGCACCAACGTTGCTAAATTTCAGCATCAGTAGCATATTTCTTCGAATCTAATTCGGCTTTGTCGACCACTTATCTATCACTGACTCACCTACGCTACTTGCTCTTTTGCTATCGTTCNGAACTACCTAAAAGCATCTCCGTGACATGATGTGACTGGTAACATATCCATCAGTGATATGACTGATTCCATCATTCTTGACGAGACTGTTAGTAATAAAGTGAATCGGAAGATCCTTGGTCAGCGGCAGATTCTTTGAACAATCTATACCAGCTGGTAGTCAGTTTGGACAGATCCAGTTCATCTAGGTTTACCACTACTTCCCCCATACACTGATTCTTGTCAAAACCTGGAGATCGTTCCCAAATTGATGCCTGAAAAGTAAAGTTGACTTTGCATGTCAGTTATGTGTTCAGTTTCCTTTCAGTGTAACGTGTGACTGGGTTTCATGCGCCTGGGCAACGAACAATGTTGAGAAAGTGAATGTATAGTATTTTAATGTGCATTGAATATGGATTTTTGTCCGTAAGGTGAATACTCCAAGTGTTAACACGTACCTGTATTTGTCTTCTGTACACATCACATGCTGAATACTTGATCTTTTGTCGATACATCGGGTCAAAGTTACATTTTATGATACTTGTTTTTTTCTTTTGTGTTTTCTTGTGTCCGTCTGTGAGATATGTCTTCACGTATGTATCTGAAATCAACAGTTTAGCATGGTTAGAAGTGATTGATAATCACGCTAACGACAACAGTATATTGGGTGGGTCAGTCATGTAGTTGATACCATTTACATGTATACTCGTGGCTGAGGGTCTAGGTGTGTGTCTTTATAACCAGTAGGATTTAAGTCTTCTTTCCAAACGCCAGGGGCTTGTTGCTAGTACATGTAGGTGGCCCAACAAGTGCCTTACGGAGAAGTGGCCGTCGCATCTACTACAGTAGTGAATACAAACCAGGTGCTTGTCCACTTGAACCCATTGACAACCCTTTTGCTGACATGATATGAACTTCTAGGTTACCCTTTGTCATGATGAAGCCCAGCTTGATGTCACCAAAACTCTCTGAAACGGGACAAATTGTTCATAGCATACTCATGTTTAAGAGCAGGAATTTTCATGTAGAACTGGATTTTAGTTTCTCTTTTCAGAAAGTCGGCCCCCAAATTTGATTCAGTATCGTTCCTATGCCCCCACTCGTAGAAGACCCTGGAACTCACCTGATGTTGAATGTTTGGGTGCATATTGGCCCGGTCCAAGTTGAGTTGTCACATCATCTCCTTCTGGCGCTGGCCGTTCGCTGTCCACACACCTGTAATTTGTAGAATGCATGGTGACTGTGGCTGATCGGCGCAGATATTAAACCTTGAAGATCAATGTGACAAAATTCTCGAATTGCACTGATTGATTAGTTTCTTCAACTTTCTGTTGTTTTCAGCTTACCCTGCGTCATCTGTATCACTTCCTATGTCATCTAATGCTTCAACGCTATTGGCTTGACTTAAGGCTGTAGGTGGTGCCATCAGATCTATGTTGTCTACAAAATCAAGTGAAAATCCCTCCAATATCATAGGTAATACATGAACATGTATGTCCCTCGAGACAAGATACGTGAGCATATTTTCAACACGAACATGTAGGCCTATCTCTTCCTAAGGTAAGTTTATGTTCAGTGCATGAGGAGAAGGTGAGCCAAAACCTGTGTGCTACCTCACCTCTGCGAGTTTATGTCCGCAAAACGGCTCACCGACACGATTTCCAATCTCGCAGACATGAATTCGTGTGCTACCAGCAGCTGAAGTAGGCCCTACATCCACCCGACTGTACCTGATCTATAATCATGCTGAGGCCTTCGCCCCATTTGATGGTCAGCATTGCACGAGCACATGTTGTCATGATTGTTCCAACGACCACGACTTTCTCTTTTACTTACATGAATTAGGTCTACTGCTACTAGAAGTTTTCCTCCAGGCAGGACTGCTCGGGTTGGCTGTGGAAGATTCCTGACTTGAGACGCTGTGGATGCTCTTCGAGTGGGCACTCGCCGAGTCTGCTTCACCAATTCCTAGTGATTTGTCATTTGAATCTGCAACAAACATCGTACCGTCTTAGCGAAATAGGGAAAGACGGCTATACAGTCCTCAGAACAGAACTTAATTTCAGCAACAGTAGCATCTTTCTTCGAATCTAATTCGGCTTTGTCCACCACTTACATGACTTATCTATCACTGACTCACCTACGCTACTTGCTCTTTTGCTATCATTCAGACTGGAAGCACCGTGGAGTTTCTCAATGGCATGGGACACCTTTCTCTTCACGCGTGACCGAAACGTAGACTTCTCTTCTGTAATGAGAATATTGGTAGAGGTTTCAGTTTGGTCTGTTTCTTACAAATTCTTCTTCCAGACGTGTCCTTCGTTCGCCTAATTGTTTTCTTGTAGAAATGTCCACCTTTGGGTCCTTTGGGTCCTTCCTCCTTCTTGAAAAACAAGAGCACCCATTTCTTCCTTTGGTATTGCTGCTGTTATGGTCCGAGTCTGTATCATGTCAGCCCGGCAGTTGGTGTCTTCCCATGCCTTTTACCTTGCAACATATGTTTTTTATGTATTATCGGTCACTTGTTGCAAATCATATAAAATGCAGCTAATGAAACATTGACGTCTTGAAATATTCATTGGACACCATTGATTTCTATGGTTTGAGATGAATTCATGCGGGCGCCTGGGACAGTCCGATAGAAATCAATGGCACCATCGAAGGTCTGTTCTACTCCGACAGGTCTGGTCACCGGAGTAATGTTCAGAGTGCAGTTTATATTGAACAGTCATGTGCATGCTTGCTGCTTTAGCCTATGTATAAAATATGCTTGCCTATGTTCTAATAAACTTCCAATTAAACCAGTATTAATGATTCTATGTAGAGTCATATTGATTTCAGGAGGAATTCTGAAAACACCTGCGACTCGTCCAGGAATACTTGCTGCAATGTATTATGCTCTCTGGTCAGAACCTCTTTGTCTTTTCCATTCAAATACAAGCTGTGAAACGAAACAGACGGGTCTTTATATTTATCTGTGTGTTCCGCGGTATATTTGCATCTTTAGTAGCAGTGACTGCTGTACCGTATTTCGTGGTGTATTTGTGTGGTGTATGTACCGCTCTGGCCATCGGTCGGGCTATGATGAAAAAAATGGCCATGCCAGTGATACAGACATGTATGCGGCCATCATGCGAGAATTGTTTTCTGTTTTATCAGAATATTAGCATGGATACCATTGGGAAGGTTGTGAGAATGCCCTTTTCATGACCGTGGGATTGAAGTATACACGCCATGTCTACAGGCCCTATACATTGTCGATGCTTGTTTCGTTATTCCCAATATTGAGGACGTCGAGAGTATTATGAATGGGAATGTCGTGACAACACAGCCTGTCATGATTGTGTCGATTACTAGACCCTCAGGCAATTTTCATTTTCACGTTATCCGCACGAAGGTCATGCTTTATCAAGCACCTCCTCAATACCACTCCATCTGTTGCGATGAATAAGATGTACGCAATGCGTAGGGCACGATAATCGCGGGGAATCTTCCAGCCGTGCTTGCTCTGGAATGATGAGACACTTGCCAATGGTAAATGAGCGTTATTACCGGCAAACCACCGGGAGCAGCGATAAAGTAGGATGAATTACCACTATTTCCGCACCGCTATCGCCTATAGCTATACTGAAAGCGACATGACCAAGAATATTACAGATAATAGGGTTTCAATAGGAGGGATGTTTTCATGTGGCGGGGCTCGTGATTTGATTGTCGTTTGGTTGCCCTCCAAGTGTATATGGTCATAAATTTCTCAACAAACGTACAATTAAGCATACTACATTTATAGCAATCTTTCGACCTGTGATTGACTCCTTTAACATCTTTTTTCCTAAATCTGTCGGTTGTCATGGTTATACCGATGTGAAAGGAATAGTAATTCGAGGAATAAAAATCCGATTGCTATAGTCTGCTATTGTAAGGTTAGGCCTACACGGTATTCGAATCATCATGGTTTCGATAGCCATATATCCTAATCAGTAATCCCTCTTCCAACAAGAAACCCGGGGGCTTAGATTCCATGGACGGAGATTCTGTCTCAACGCGGGTAGGCCTACACTACTCAAGATATTTTGCCTTCACAAGCATACTCACGCCATAATGATATTTGTATTTGTCAAGAACCTTTTATGGTTTAATATATCTGGCAGTGATCATGCTCTCTACACGGATTGTACGAAAAAACATTCCCATTTCCCGAATGGGTGAAGTGGAACATGGAATCCGCTTCAGCTCCATGGCAACATCTTAAACGATGTTCTTGACTGGGAAATCGTGTGTTTTGATGTATCAGTCTGTGGCTACTGAAGCAGTCATGATCGGTGCTATAGCCTACACTTGAACCTGACTTTTATCGATGGGATTTTTGCTCCTTCTCAAAGCTGTCGGCGAGGATTAATTGATCCATTGATGTCAGTTGACTCCTTTGATTACAGTATTTGTAGGCTATTCAAACTAAATGATCGATGTATCCACGACAGGTTTGGATTAACCATTCTGTAACCATTCGTCGATGTCTTCACAGACATGGGCAAGACGCAGTTACCCAGGTAACGCGCTTGCCGAGTGGACGATGATTGTAAATGAGGGGTACAGGATGTATGGAGGCCCTGTATTTTGTTTTGGTAAGTGCATACCAAACACAAGTACATCTTGTACATTACTTGAAGTCCTTAATTAAGAATTTTTCCAATTACGTGCTGATGGACCATTTTTCTCATATCCCTCACCCCGATATCAATTATAGGATGTCTTGCAATGTCTCTTGACTTCCATTCTATGATGAACCTCGCATACTCTGCTCATCATTCGCTAAGAGCTATCATCGCGGGTCCTAATTTGACACATCCATCAGATGATTATACACCAAACATGCTAAAATCTCTGTTGATACATCGCCTACTCAGTCAGCGGCGATCAGACTGGTCATGCTTATCTTGGAGGACATGACCGGAGGGATGGTGATGAAAGGACACATGATCATGGATACGAGTTGGGTCGTGTTGGTTGAGTCAAGTGTATGGTCGTGACTGTCCTCAAATCAAACTTGTGACATGTTTGTGTGTTTGCTGTGATGTTGTCAAATCATTCAATAAATTTTCTCGCACAGTCAAAATCTGTTAGGATTTTGCGCGCTAGACGCAAATCTTGCCGACTTTTGAGGTCGGAGCCTAGTGTCGATGGCCGCACCGATGGTAAGCCAGAACGTGATTCACAGTGAGAAGTATGATTCCTTATTTCAAATGTTAGTTTCAACACACTGTTCTCAGCCTTTCCTTCTTTTTTTTCCATCGATGAATTTCTATCAGATTGCAAATCATTTCTAAATAAACTGGATGGCCTCTGGCTACAAAACATGATAGACACATGAAAACAATACTCTGTATCATTTTCCGAGTATGTTTCCATGTACACCCACTTTTACAAACAAATCTAGGGAATTTTTAAGTTTTTTTTGCTTTCGGCAATTGAACTTCAAACCCAGTATGGAATCTGCATCACAGACTACTATTTCAATTATTAAAAGGACAGGAGTAAGTAATAATGCAACACCGCTTCTGCTCAAAACATCGGCTAAATTTGTAAAACTAATAAAATATTTAAGCATCCATCCATGAATGCGCAGATTTCGTCATAAACAAGATGTTTCTATGAATTGAAAATGATATACCTCGCCGTGTTAATCTCATATGTGTGCTAACAGCCTGAGTTATCATTAGTCTATTATAGATTAGCCGTTTTTGAAAGTGGGAGAAAAGCGTTTTTAATTCATAAAATGACTTTTCCATGTATGCGCCGCATTATGAACGACAACGGGATGGAAATCAATGGCCTTTGGTTCCAGGTGGGACAGAGAGTCTGCATTTACGCAATATGTTGCAATGATGCGATAGTAAATGATAGAGATTTATTTTAATCACCCCGGGCTTGTATGAATATCTAACTATTGAATGTGATACCTTTAGAAAAGCCTCTAGCCAGTGTGTTCTGTTGTATCGATCCAATCTGCAAGTGCCCTAATAATGTAGAATGTTACCAAGGAATTGGTGTGAAGGGATTTTGATGCCTCCACACAGTAGGTATTGATTACCATCGGTTGTAAATCAAATTAGTGATGTCTGTGCTGTAATACATGCCACAGTCACATATTTCCTGTGCTCTCGACACAAGACGTGTGTAAGTCTGATTAGCTCCATTAGGTGGAAAAAGCTAACCAACCAGAAAATGTCCTCCGCCGAAAAATACTATTATAGACCAGGCATGCCAGGCCCGGATTGCACAAAAGCATAGTAGGCGTAGTATCATTCTTCTCCTGCTAGGAGTCCTAGTTGGCTTCTAACTTCGTATGCGTTTGTATACCAAGTTAGAAGCCAACTAGGAGATAGAATATCATACTACGCCTAGTATGCTTTTGTGCAACCGGGCCCAGGTTTCTCCTGGGTCCCTCACCTACAGTCTAGGCCTAAACGTATCAAGATATAATGAGAACCCAGGACTTTCTGTACATTTTATTATACCAATAAAGGATTTGTAAAAGCTTCCTGGCCTCGTCCCAAAACACAAAAGACATGAAAGACAGCTGCGGGGGAAACGGGTTGCTGTCATCACTGTTAAACGACATCAAATCATAGCACGTTGCTTTTAAAAGGGTTTTGCCTTTTAAACATGGTACGTGATGTGGTGCCCGATTAAAAAATCAGAGTAGGGACCTACTAAATAAAGTAAGGAGATAATTACCACTCGTTTCTATGAAAAAGAAATTGCTACATAATGCTGAAAATTTTGATGGTATTTAATTCTAAAAAGCAAAACCAAAAACCAAGTGACCATAATTAAAACACCACACCAAGCAGACGAAATCAAGCTGGAATCAAAACCACTATTCCCACACAGGTGAACAGAGCCTACCTTTAATATCACCACCATCATAATCAGGTGACAGAGTATCGGGAATGGGTTTAACTACATCCTCTGTATCAATAAGTTGTTCCTCTTCATCATCATCTGTAAGGTTAAGACTCCGTCGAATAATTCTCGGAGACCGTGAGAGAATTTTTGAAGCAGTAGCCATGATTGTGTGTGTCTACCATATGCGAGAGAGCACGCGGCTTGGCCACCAGCAGGATGTCTCTGACATAGCCTGTTCGGAATTCATGCGGATATCCAATTCGATTTTTTGCGTCTCATCTCAGTAATGTCTTGGTTCGTCTACAGTCTGTTCGATTTCTGATTGCCTCACGATTATAATTGCAGAAATCGGTACATTCTTTCGACTGATTATCAATCTCATGCGGTCTTTTCCTTTTCGAGTTGGGTGGAATCAGGAAATTTCGAAGGAATTCCGAGCTGCGTAGGCCTATTCATTTAAGTATTATCATCTGCTTAAGGACTTGATTCACTGATGACGGACAGATCAGTAGATCTACCCGTTTTCCTATCATTTCATCGTTTAAACATAGCATTTCATGAGACGAACATCTGCTCAGATGTTACAATCAAGTGTAAATGGAATGGTAGTCCTCGGAATGCAAGATCTATTTGCAATAGTCTGCTATGTATTTTGTAAGGTTTAGGTGCCCACAGGTCATTGCGTCCTGACCCAACTCGCGGCAACTAGCTTTCCGGCGATGGAAGCAAGTCGGAGTGACTGATCAGTTGCCGATTTTGTCGACCTGAGCGCGCTTGCGTCTCCGAGCAACTGGCGGATGCATAACTGCCACAGTTGCTCCGAGTTCCTCTCAATCGCTGAAATGTCGATCTGCGATGGATCCGTCGAGTTGCTTCAGGACGCAGTGTCGACCTGTAGGCACCTTTGCATTCGAATGGTCTCTGTAGCCATCCTAAATCCTCGTTGAACAATAAAACGGACTTAGCTCCTTGCCACAACGGTCGTAGCCTTGTGCAAGAACATACGGGCCAAGCGCTGGTCTCCATGCAAGCACTTACAGCCGCAAGAAAAATCCACTGGCCACTCCAGCAGATTATTTACAGTTATTTGAAATGGTCTATGGTGTATTTATCAAGACCATTATTGATCTCCAGTGGAGAAATAATGTAATCAGAATCGTGCATAGGCCTATAATGTCACATCGTAATGTGACCTGCTTGACTAGTAACAGCTGTTTCCGAGGTAAGAGAGATCTCACCTCGATAGTTTATAAAAAGCTTTAAGTGTTCAGCAAATGGTTGGAGAAGAATTGAATTTGACGTACTCTGGTATCATCAAGGGTAGCCTACAACCACAGGCTTGATAAGGTACCCTTAGTGTAATTAGTAATCTCCATCCAGGGATTTCATTCCAAACTTTTCCATTAAACATCTATTTGATCAATTAGCGTCGACGTAATGAGCTTATTCTCCGGGTACGAATGAGGAATGAGAGGATACCCCGGCAGTCCTCTCCTTACGCCATCTCTTGGCAGACATTGTTACTCGCGAAGAGTATTGTACAGCCGTTCATTGGACACCGGGCCATCTCAAGCTCCCGCTCAAGCTATTCATCTTTTTGGATGGGATCTTTCACTTGCCCTAGCAATGGTACAAGATACAAGGCACAACAGCTTGCTGTCCTATACGACGGACGTGAAGAGCCAGGGATGATTAATAATTCCTATATGGCCCGGGCTGGATTGAACCCAGGACCTGCCGCTTGGCAAGCGGACGCGATAACCACTAGTTTCCCGTGACTGTAAAGGCCTGAACCCACTGACGCGTTTTGCCACCGCGGTTTCATCACCGCCCGACAAATGCTTTGTTATTTTCTCGGTCTGCTGCCTTTTAACAAAGCATTTTCTGCCGCTGCGTTTTCCTGCTGCGGGAAAACGCGTCAGTGGGTTCGGTCCTTTAGGGTATGCATAGTCTATTCTTTGTCAGGCTGATATTGAACAGCTGCCCGCAAATGGACAGTAGTTTACGGGGGCTTCGTGAAGAAGGTCCCTGGACTCGACTGAGGTGAGTAAATGGTTCCTACCTGAGTATGCACTGTGGAATTGTCGTCTATTTTTACTTCCCATTGCTGCCGTCTCCAGTTGTAGCTGTCTCCATTGTTGTCCGCATGACGATGAGCGTGGTCGTTCTTCATCGTCGACAAGGAGAGAGTTTCGCTCTTTAAGTGAACCAACTCTTCTGCAAAGAATATGATAAGTGACATACCGGTCTTGGTGTGACTCCCGGTCACATCAGCATTCTACAAGTATTACCTGCTCTATGAGTAAGTTAGTGTGACTTTGTTTCTTGCCTACCTGTGTATTCCAGGTGAGTTCTGATGGACAGTCTCTGGTTTTACAAGAGGCCCGCTGTTTTCATCATGGTCTTGCAAATCGTACCACACTGCTTTATCACAAGTCTCAATATCAGCAATATCCAGCAGGACTTCACCAATAAATACACTTTCATCGATAGAAAGAGCATCCCAGACTGTCACTTCAATAGTGCCATTGGTCAGCTGAAAGTACAAAAAAAGATGAGTGATGCAGAATACTCACTGACTTTGCTGAAACTGATCTGGCATGTGATATTAGGAGCCGTATACAAGATACATGTATCACTGGTAGCGGCATGACACATCAAGGAGGACGGCCACTTCGTCCTTTGACTACCCTTCCTTTTGGATTGAGCGATGGTACGAGTGATTGGAACGCTTGTCGGGCCAAGATGGACTGGAAACAGTCCTCAGCCAACATCACAGATCAATAACCAAACATTCCCTGTAAATTTTTGGTGTAACCCTTACCATTTTTTGTGACAAATTCCTGAAAGTATAAGAAACGAGCCATTCTGCCTCGTTCACCGCAAACTGGGGAGTTGTCCTTTGAGATTCATATTTCCTGGAAGTGGAATGGGATAAAGCAACAGTTACTTCATATTTCCTGGAAGTGGAATGGGATAAAGCAACAGTTACTTCATATTCCTGGAAGTGGAATGGGATAAAGCAACAGTTACTTCATATTTCCTGGAAGTGGAATGGGATAAAGCAACAGTTACTTAAACCGACATATTTCTGCGGTCATAGCTCTTCGATCCTTTTGTTCTCCTGGAAAGCTTCAACCAGGAAGCCATCAAAATCTGCATTAACGTTCTTCTTTACTCTTCATCCAACGACAAAATACCTGTTAATATTCAACTTACAGTCTATCCGGTAGCAGGCAGACCATGGCGTAGGGATTTGGCAGCTCCTTTCCCTTAACCTCGGTCTTTCTCTGTTTGAGCCCAACAACCCTCTTCAGGTTCACCACAAGGTTATGATTGTACTGCACTTTCATTAAGATACGCCCAGCGTTCCAACATGATTTGGCAGTTGTTGGTGAATCAACCTGAAACTGCAGGAAAGCAAGGGTGTCATCTGATAAGAATGTGTTGGTGATAAGCAGCCTCAATTGGCAGTCTCGCCACTGCATTCCTTTCGGGCAGTCCGATCGTTATCGGCTCTCTTGGCAGTCCATTCGTTAAAGATACCCTTTCTGACAATACTTACAGGTATTTCTGGGAGTTTTCTTCCCCGCTTCTGCTTGGCCAAACGTGGACGGATCTGGTAGTGACTGGCGGAAGACAAACTGCTGCTCTCATCCGTACTGATTGTTTCTGAAACTGTTACAAAAGCATTAACGATACGCGACTCTTGATTATATAAAGATAAACTTAGGTGTGGACCTTCTCTTTGGCTGCATGATGACTATTCCTAGCCTGATCTATTACTTTCAATGAAGCAAATTCTGGAAAAGGTGCATCGAAGCCTACTTCCATATTCCGCCATACTATCGGCACCTACGTGTATTTGTTTGGACAGGTACCATTCGTTTAGAATTAGTTCTTTGTAAACTCACTCTTCCTTCCACTGTTCACTGATCGCATGCTCTCAGTTTCATCATTTGGGTCGGTCTGGGATGTATCATCACTGAAATGACATAAGCCCACAAGTTAGCTACAAAAGTCAGCACAGCCATGGTCATGTGAAAACAATCGGAAAACACAACGGACCAATGAGAGAGACGATGCCAAACACCCTCCACGTTGTCAACAAGTACCTTTTCTCTTCCGCTGCATGGCGGACTAAAAGCTGGACAAAATCCCCTGGCTGGTCAATAATACTTAAAGCTTCTTCGTATGTTGTATCTTCCAGTGACTTTCCGTTCCAACTGATGATCTCATCCCCTGTAAGAGAGGGTGAATGATAGAAGGAAGGCAGCAAGACATTGTTGACTGGATCAACTCACCTGCGGATGCCAAAGAGTTGACCATCTTTAGTTTTCCTGTTCCCTTCCCACAACTGGTTGCCATCGAAAAGTTGCAGCCGAGTGGCAAAGATCTTTTCTGGGATGAGATGTACATGTAAGCCCCGCGATTGTAGTTAGCAGTCTAGAGGGCATATTACCTGCTTGCGAACAGACAAAGCTGGCCTGGACACAAAGGAACACGGTACATACCGACTTCAAGGCTCCCTTGGAGGACTGCCGGACCGTGTGGTGATACTTCCGTCACGAATGCCCCGAGCTTACCGTCCACCCGCGGCTTGCCACCAACCACACGCATACCAAGTCCGTTCACTGGGGAAAAATGCAAAAAAGGAACGTGTACGTTCATTCTGGAGACGATGCGGTACAAGTGCCGACGGAGATTGGAAAGAAGTACTGTTAGTTGTGATATTCTGTGCGAAATTATTCGTTACAAAGGGCGTACTTACTGCGGCATCTGTCGTCAGTTTTGTCCTTATGTATGACCACATGCTGTTCAAGCTCGCCTAAACCCCTTCCTGCAAGAGATCGACTCGAATTTGTTAGAAAATCTGCAGGTATGTTGAGCTATATCCTGCCCAGGTTGTGAGATCCAGGTCGTACACCGTTTATCCTTATTGCCGCAGAAAGAATGGGAGAGAGGAGATGTCTTAAAGGTCCTGTTATGAGAGGATGTGCTGCCCATGTCCGAATAGGTGCTGGCTGTTCACCTAATGTGCATGACAGTAATTCAACACCTCTTACCTTTCGTTCCCCCCTTCCTTTTACTGATGCTATTTATTGAATTTTCCCTCTCAGGCGGACTACCTCGACTCTTCTTCCGGCCGGTCCTCCGTACGGGTGGGATTGGCGCATCCTCTTCTGAATTCCTACTGATTTTGATGTCTTCAGAAAGGGTCCTTTCTCTGCCGATGGCAACCGCACTACTGAGATCTTGTGAGAGGGTGCGTTGTCTCCTCACTGGACTCTCGACGTCATCAGCGGTACTTTCCGTCTCGGTCCGCCGTCTTGCAGGCGACAAACCGGCGTCACTACTGTCATAGGTTGTCTCGGGGCAAGTATAGAACACACGTCTGTGAAAACCCGGCGTCTCCTCAGACGAAGGGGTGATTTTAGCGATCACCTTCAATGGAAGCCCACGGAGTTTTGGACTTACAGCACCGCGGCCTGCACTGAAAGCTGTAGTCGTTGGTAGTAGGGACGGCATATGGCGCGGGCGTGGGCGGGACTTGCTAGATACATCACTGGTAGAACCATCGTCCGTAGATACTTCGAGACCCATGCCCCTGCGAGCAGACACAAGTGGCTGGGCAACCACTCTCATTCCATGTTTCCCACCACGGCAGCGTCGGTAGGAGTGGTCCGATTCGGTGCCGGAAGACGAATTTTCATTGATGGGAGCACCATTTAACTGAATACTTAACCCCTCGGCGCTGCGTCGTAAAGGTCCATTCAATCGATTCAAATTGTCCGTTAGATTCTGAGTCGAAGTCATTATTCTTCGGACTGAGTCTATATCCTCCTTCGACAGGGATTGTCTGCTACTACTTTCATCAAAATCACGATTGCCCAAGTTCGACTCGGTCTCATCATTGTAATCATAACTCTCAGATCGCGACTCTATGGTGTCGTCACCACTCTCAAAGGACGAGTTCATAAACTCTGTCCCTCTGCTAGAACTTGGTGTCAGCTGACCTGGCAGGCCCAAGTGGTAACCATCTAACAATCCTTCTTGCCTCCTCAAAGGCGCCCTCATGGCATGACTGGCCTCATCCCCGCTATACTCAACTGACTGGACAACACGTGCTTGTGTAGGCGATTCTTGCCGCGTTGGAGACCCTTCGGGCGAGGTCCATTTGTTGTTGCTGGGTTGCTGTGCAAAGTAGTTGATATCCCGCCTTGTGTTTCGTATGTCCCTGTTGATAGAGATATCGTGCAGTGACCGATGTCGCCTTTTAGTCTCTTGGTATTTCGCGGCCGATTCAGCTGTTTCCTGAAAAAAATATCATGTGAATGTCTGCTCTCAAAAATGATGAGAAAGCAACATAAAATAAGGATAGGGTCTTGTAAGGTACTTACACCAGGGCTGATTGATGAAGACCGGGACCTTGATCTTTGAACTGCCAGCCATATTTCATCTGTGTCCAAGGCTGGCTGCCCTTGGACACCGTGGTACCATTGCCCTGTCTTGCCGTAGTAGTCGCGCTTCAGTTGGCACAGGCGGCATCGCCATCGAGTAACCTAGAGTCGACAGAAGATTTGGAAATGAAGCCAGAACTCTTCCTTTTGACAAGCTCCCTGAAGTTGCGGTCAACCAACCAACGCCAAACCACTTCGAGGACTGCCTTGCCAAGGTGAATTTAGGTGGAGACGAAGTTTCCCGGTGTTCAACACGTCTGTTTTTCTGCAACTGCTCATTCCCAACGCCAATTAGTATGCAGCTGTGAATGTACAGGTTGTACAAGAGAAGAAGGAGAAGGCCACCACATCTACAAAGGCACAAGGAACTGCCATATTGAACCCGAAGTCTGGTTACCTTAAAGTCTTGAGCGTATAAACCACAACGGCTACATATCCGATGACCACAGCTGTGACATTGTCTCCCAACCTTCTCCACGAACTTGGTCTTGTAGCAGAGACGGCAGACGGTGGATAGACTAGTCGTCATCATACGGTTGGTGTTCTGTTGCTGTTTGGCGATACGTGCCTCCTGGTGAGCTATCATGTCCTTCATATACCTAGAATGTAACAATCGGTTAGCCCTGGCCTGGTCAAAAGACAGCATACATCAGTAGGCCCATGTCATTTCTTTTTCGAACATCTGAATTCGATCGTAGGATCTGCACAGAGACCAAAACAATGATAGAAAATGATATCACTTACTTGATTTCCTCTCGTTCTTTCCTTTCAAATTCCTCTTGTCGTTTGAAAACCTCGTGGAGTATTTCGATTTCTTGAGGCAGGAGATCCTCCAGGGCGGGCGATGGTGGATGAGCAGGCATGCTTCCCGATCTCCTCGTTTGGTCTTCCCCCACACTCGACATCGAAAGGCCGACAACCTACAAACAGAAAAAAGCATTGAGTAGGACACGTAGAACGATGTGACAAGTCACCCCTAGACCTGACCTGAGGAGCTAACAAACCTTGTTTGGACACTCTGCCATTTTCATTCCTCCTCTTTCGTTTCGGAATCGAGTTTGATCGTGAGGTGTTCGTCCCTGGCCTGTGCAAACGACTTTATCGATGTCATGGTCTCATGCTAGTTAACACAATCGTCTACTCAACAAGAAAAGGTGAGGCTTTTTATGACACTTCTCGTTGTCAAGGTAACATGAAAATAAACATCCCCCAGGGGCGAGGCTAACCTGACACTTTATTCAACGACAGTGACAAAAAGTCTGCCGTTTTCCCCAACCAATGTTAAACTCCGGATAAACTGAAGGGGTGCGGTACACAACTGCGTAGGGAGTTTAAACCAATGTCTGCTTGTGCTCGAAAAGTGAAGAAATGAAACTGATAAACTGGTTTTGAGATGCAATTTGATTGTGCGGCAAATACGTCGGAGGGTCGAAGCGGATGTGCACTTTCATAATCGTGGTCTGTTTGATGTCATCTAACATGCAGGTGGTGTTGTTATGCATCCCACGCATAAGACCCATGCTGATATTCTCCGCGAGGGTAACACGTGTATTCCGCATGAACTTACCCTCTTCAGGAAGTCCGCCATGTTCTCCAGTACTGACTGGACTTTGGAATCGGTTTTATTATCCTCCCTGAAAAATAGACAACGAATTGGCGGGTTAAAATACTGTCTCAAACCGTAGTGCCTGGAGATGTCCTCCCCTGACAAAGAGTGTCGCCCTCTCCTTCACATGAAGAGTTGGTCCGACGGCAGATCGAACCCGCGACCCCAGAGGTGTTGACAGGTGCCGATGTTTCACATCCACCACGTTGACAGCTCCAAAGAATGCCCCTGAAACGAAGATGATTGTTATTGTCCATGTACCAGACCCCAGTCATGGTAAAAGACAGGCAAATGAGAAGTGTGGCCTACCATGTCCTTGGTACGAAAATGCAATCTCCTAGTAGGAACACCATACTGCCAGACTGGTTTTGTTGATGGATTGAATGTTGTGTTTTAGTGGTGCACTGAGAATAACAGGAATGACGTCACGCTGACTCTCAGCATCAGTGGGTGCTCATTCCGGATGCAAGGACATTCCTAATTTGGAGTTATTTTTAGCGCGAATGCTGAATATAGGGCATAGTGATAAGCAAAATAGGCCTAATAAGAAATTAATAAGATCCGCCATGAGAAGATATTGTAGTAGTGCACGCGGGCCCCTGGTTAACCGATGGACAATTTTTTGGATACTCTCTCGTCACTTTTCGGATGGTATGACACCCCACATAGAGTTAGGTATTTAGGACACACTGCCATGACTGCGATATTAGACCATCGACAGCGGATGCCTGATTTCTCCATATGTCTGATCCGACCCATGTTCTGGTACTGCTGCCAATAACTCATTGTTAATCACGCTCTGTCATTTTCAGATTCGGTTTATCTTCTTCGCTGGATCTTTATGGAGAAGGCTCACTGCAACCTGTCATGACAGCCCAAGTCCGCTTTTGCTGAGTTTGGACGGCAGGTTTGCTCTTGTCGTGTGGTTTTCTGTTAATTCTGCACAGATCCTATAGCGTTTCCTTCTCACGACATCTTGACGTCACTTTTGCACTCACAGTGCCATTTTTTAACCTAGGCCGATCAGACCGACACAGGCTTACTGTCCCATGCGACAGACGTAATGGGACAGACGTAAAGAGCCAGGGATAAATAATCCCATATGGCCCAGGCCGGATTCGAACCCGGGACCTGCCGCCTGCTAAGCGGACATGATAACCACAAGGCAAAAATGTGGAAGTGACCCAAGATTTACAAAAATGTGGATGCGACACCAACTTCCGTAGGGTGTGGGGATTACAAAATACGGATGTACCTACCGTTCTATAAGTCTATATCCATGTTTTATTCTCTATATCCATGTTTTATTCTCTATATCCATGTTTTATTCTCTATGTCCATGTTTTATTCTCTATGTCCATGTTTTATTCTCTATGTCCATGTTTTATTCTAATGTTTGAAAAGTTCACCCTAACTCCATCTATGCACCGCCCTCTTGGAGGCGTTGGAAAAGCAACCTACATGTAGTCAGTGATTGATTTGCTACTGAAGCACATACGCATGTACATCTATCATTCTATAATATACAATACTGTTTATATTATCTCTTTATCTTACTACTAAAAAAACACGTATAAGACCGTCGCCTGGATACAACCTCTAGTAAAAACCCTTATTTGTCGGAAGTGTCACTTCCTGCTGGGATATCAACACCATTGTCAATGCATTGAGGACAATAGCCTTTCGCGTGCTCCGCCACGGCTAATTGGGCACGGGACACCCCCATAAATATTATACAATACTGACTCGACTCAGCTAATTAGTCTTTGTCGTTCGTCAACCGGCGTGTTACGTCATCAGTGAAAAACGTCATGGCAGATATTCTGCATGTTGTTTCGGGAGTGATGCTGACGCGGGTTGCCTTGTTCGCAAGTGCAGCCACAGGTCATCCTGAGAACATCAGGGGTTCTTAGCGCTCGCTTCCTTCGTCACCGGGCGTGTTTGTGCAGTGACGAAGGCAGCGAACGCTAAGAACCCTGATATTCTCAGGATGCAGCAAGTACTTCAGTACTGTACAATCAGTGCATTTCACTGTTGGGTGTCATTCTCCTTTCTGTTAAAGGAGCACGGTATTGCCACTTTTTCTCGACAGCCGGCGCCACCGCGCCACTCTCAACCCAAGGGTCTAACTACGTGTCGGCGAATGACCCGATTTACTGCGTACATTTTGTAATGCATTTTTGTAGTTTGTCTTACTGCCGCTAGGTGGCTCCCTCTACGTCGGCAGTCAAATAACGCATTTGAGATCCAATACCGTGCTCCTTTAAAGATTTCTGTTAAGAGTAGACCTCGCTAAAGCTGGCACCTCAAATACAAATCGTCCTACACTGTGTGCTACTGATGTGATCAAGATCAAGCACTTAGCATCTTTTCCTAAGCGGACTTCAACACCATCCCGGTGACCACACGCCTCCAAAGTATCTCGGATCCGCTCTCTGAGTCTCTGGGGGAAATCGTGCCGGTACAACCGTCTTGACTCGTTGTATCAAGACCTCATAGAGTTCATCCACCAGTTTCGGATTCTGTAGACTAATATCGTGGTGCTCTGTTGGATCTGTGGTGATGTTGTACAGCTCAACCGTCACGTTGAAACCAAAGAGAGGACGTCTCATTCTATTGTCCTGGGTTGCGATGAATTTGTCTGTATCCTTGAGGATTTCTCCTTCTGGTGGCGGGTACCAACCACTTTCATTCCTGAATCTCGCATCTACGGGGTCTCCCACGATTAGCTTGTAACCATTCATCTGAATTGCGGCTTTCACGTCAATCTCGTCGACATTGTAAATAACGTCTTTTCTTTCGGACGGACTGTTTTCCGTAAGGCTCTTGTAGTGGCTCACACCGTCAACATCCGAAAACAGCTTTCCGCCTGCAGCTTCCACGAATGTCGGTACCCAGTCCACAGCGTGCATCAGGCCCTCGTATTCAACGTTCCGATGTTTCAACATCTGACCATGCACAAAGGCAATGCCTCGAGTTCCTCCTTCATACAGGCTATGCTTGGCTCCCCTGAGCGGCCAGTTGTTTCCAGCAAAGTTCACAGCACCACCGTTGTCGGTTGAGAATACTATGAGACTGTTTTGTAGCATTCCTCGAGCTTCCAACGCCTTGACGACTTGGCCTACAGCCTCATCTAAGGCGGTGACCATGGCAAGATACGTCCGCCTGCTTGGGTTGGTTACATTTGGGTAGAGCTTAAGGAATCGCTCAGGAACCTGCAGCGGCGCGTGGACATTTTGGAAAGGAAGGTACAGGAATAACGGCAGGGCGGTATCGTGGTTCGAAATCAGTTCTTCGGTACGGTTAACGAAGGAGTAGGATGAGTAGACGCCATCTTGGTTATAAACTGGCCTGGTGCTGTTTCTGTAGTCAAGTCCGTTCTCTGAATCGTAAAAAGCCAAACTAGAATGGTGATGGGTGAAGTGATCGTTTTGGGCATCGTAGTATCCAAAGAACGTGTCGAAACCCCTTTTGGTAGGGGTGTATTCCCACTTGCAGAATCCTAAATGCCACTTCCCTACCATGTGGGTAGCATAGCCGAGTTTCTTCAGCATCTGAGGAAGCAGCTGGACATTTAGAGGAAGTCCAGTTTGTTGCATTGATTCTAAGACGAAGTGCTGCATCCCAGTGTGGTACGGATAGTATCCGGTCATGAAGGCAGCTCTCGAAGGTGAACAGAGAGGTTGGACGTAGTAGTTGTTCAGTCTGATCCCTTCCTTCGAAAGTCTCTCCAGGTTTGGGGTGATGACCTTTGGATTGTGCCAGCTGACGTCGTTCCAACCCAAGTCGTCTGCGACGATGAATACGATGTTCGGCTGGACAGCTGTAGCGCTGGAGGCGATAAAAGCGCAAAAAACGCCGAGAAAAACATGCAGTATCATTGCCATGCGTCCTGGACTACAGCAGTCTGTGAATGAGATATTTCGCAAGTTGTCATGTGAGTTTAAATGGGGTAGAAATAGGCGAGAATACAAATGGTTCAAATAGGTTTTGATGTTTGTAGGTCAGTCGACCTACGAAGTCCAATACTCACCGTATGCACTCATGAGAGACAAAGTGATCGTAATCAAGCCTAATATCGTAATGGCTGAACTAGAGAATGTCAAGACAGTGATTATGTACTATATCGAGTACAGTCAAGAAGAAGATCTTTGGCTCAGCAGGGGAACGTCTTGAACAACTTGGGATTCTCTCATTGGAGTTAGTAGGTTTTGGTATTTGTGATCGGCCTGTTCATATCTCTGGCTTGCCACTCTGGTGTCCCTCGAACACAACCGCAGCTATGGCTAGGATGGCTCGGACATTACCAGTGTTCTCAGTACTGTTTGTTGCGCTGATAGTCCAATTTTCCACAACTACACTTGCTGCTAGGACGCCAGCTGACGGACAACCGAACATCGTTTTCATCGTCGCCGATGATCTCGGATGGAATGATGTTGGATGGCACAACCCGAAGGTCATCACACCGCATTTGGACAAACTTGCCCGCGAGGGGATTCGGCTTTCCAACTACTACGTCATGCCGGTGTGTTCACCATCCCGCAGTGCTTTCATGACTGGTTACTACCCCTTCCACATCGGGATGCAGCATTACGTACTGGAACCAATGCAGCCGACAGGACTACCACTACATTTGAAAATGCTTCCGCAGATGCTGAAAGAGCTTGGCTACGCAACGCATATGGTGGGAAAATGGCACCTAGGGTACTGCAGATGGGAGTATACCCCCACATATCGTGGTTTCGATAGTTTTTATGGGTTTTATGGCGGGGAAAACGATCATTATACCCATCATCGCGCGAGTTGGGCGCAGAATCCATCAAGTTCAGGCCTGGATTTCCGATTCAATGAGACAATTGTGAGAGACCAGAATGGAGTTTATTCGGCCTTCTCCCACGCCAAACGGGCTGAGGACATCATCGCGAATCACGATGGAAGGAAACCTTTGTTTCTGTACCTGCCTTTCCAAAATGTGCACGCGCCCTTGCAAGCGCCGAGCGAGTACATCAAACTCTACTCAGGTATCGCGGACAAGAAAAGGAGGACTTTCTTAGCAATGGTAACCGCTTTGGACGCTGCCATAGGACGGGTGGTCAGCAGCCTGCGAGACAGAGGTATGATCAATGACACTCTCATAGTCTTCACGAGTGACAACGGTGGGGCCGTGCAAGCTGGTGGCAACAACTGGCCCCTTCGAGGTTCAAAACACGGCTTCTTCGAAGGAGGTACTCGCGCCTCAGCCTTCGTCCATGGCTCCATGCTGCCTCATACGAATGTTGATTACCAGGGCTTCATGCACGCCGTTGATTGGCTACCAACCTTTTTAGAAGCCGCAGGCGGAACCATCTTGAATACATTAGATGGTAAGAGCCAGTGGAAGAGCCTGATTGGAATGACGTCATCACCACGTGATGAATTTGTTTACAATATTGATGAGGTCGACGCGAGGGCTGCGATCAGGAAAGACAACTATAAATTGATTGCCGGAAACCCATTGTCCGCTTTCTTCCCGGATCAAGGAGGGTGGTATCCACCACCAGAGGGCGTACACCGATCGGTTAATCGGAATGTGGCAAAAGGCCCTATTCAGGAGACGCAAGTGCCACGGTGGTGCTACTGGTGTTCGCTTCTCAATAACCGAGTTCAGACTACTGACTCGGAACTCCCTCACAACCAACAGCAACCGCTGCAAACAGGCAACCTGTTCGGCTTTAATGTCACCTTGCAGCTTTTTGATTTGTCAAAGGATCCAACAGAACATCATGACGTAAGCAGCCAGTTCCCGGATGTTGTTGACGATCTCTTTGCCAGACTGAAGGAACACATCAAAACTCTTGCTCCGTCAAGATTTCCACCGGAGACCCAAAGGGCAGATCCCATGTATTTCAACTACACATGGTCTCCGGGCTGGTGTCCTTAATTAAGATGTTGACCGTTCCTTAGGGATTCATTAAAGCAATTGGTAGGATCACCAATCCGACTTCATATACATGTACTAGTACCTGTGAAGGGTTTATACTAGACGTCTGAATAACTCGAAATGAAGCCGATGGAGTGGGGCTAATGAACTGCTCTTTTGTCTGATACGGTATTGCAACTTCTTTGAGTGTTGGTTCGCTGAGTGATACTTTTGCCAGATCGGAAACAAATGATACATGTTGCTGACTTGTCCTGTAGGTTCATGTAAGTTTGCCAGGCTTCTGGTTCGTTATCACTTTGTGTATGGAAATATATTTATGACATAACATTCCCGTAATATTCTGTACACAATATGATGTAGGATTCGTGACAGTCTGTGTGATTGTTTTCTAAGCGTTGGACTATCAATAATGATTATTACTGGCTGAAACCTGTCAATAAACTGATAAAGAAATTGACTTAGTGTATTATCAAAGTCGTTTTAAGTGTTTTTATATTGCTTTGTGTGACAGAGGTGGACAAGTTGGACCGATACTGATCGTATGATATTCTCAAGCCAGGTAACTCCCACATGCTCCAATCAACTTGACGAACAACATCCGATAATAAGAGTTTGTAACAGAACACAATAATGCAATCTATGAATATTTTTCCATAAACCACCAGATCTGGAATGTGTGTAATTGCAAACCCGGTCTCTTATTGCTTGCATTATCTTGTGTACTCTGACCTTCCATCTATTGACATTGCACGCTCTGATAAAGTGGGAAATGATTCTGTTCAAGTGTGACATTGATAAAAAATTCAACTGTAATTTGTTGAATTAAACCAGTACAGTTACGGAGTTCATGATTCTGTCGCGACAAAGGCTTTAGGGCGTTCTGATGCCAGATAACACTGGCAGAGCAAATGGTTCCAAGGAAACAAGTCGGTGGGCATGTTTTTTGGGCCGCATGAACGCTTTGGGGTGAGGCCCATCACTGAACAATTTTCATGGCCAGTACCCGATCCCGTTCCAGTCCTTTTTAGAAGATCTGCCCACGGAATTGGTATCATGTCATGAGGCTGAAAGGTTTCTTTTTCCCCTTCCCTGCTCCCCGGTAACCAGTGATGGACGAACTGAGTTTTTCTACCGTACCGAGTACCGTAATTGTAATACGAAGGACTTGCAAAGGCACATTCTATTGAATATTTCGCGGGGTGGACTTTGAAGGCAGTTGTCAACAAATATAGATAAACGGCCAATCTTACCACATAGCTGTACGGACGAGATTCAACGCCACCTTAGATCGTACTCCGCAGGACTTCGTACTGAACTGACGACGTATCCCATGAAAATTCACATCCTTCTGTCTATACAGCCGTCACACTCTAGATCTTATGTCTATTCACCAGGTTGCCCTGTCCTCTTTCCTTGAGACCTGTCTGATTCTGTGCCGTATCCTCTCACACGTTCCTCTCTGTTATCCTTGATCCGACAATACCGGAAACTGTCACAGCTATCGTTCCAAAGACCTTGACGTTATTGGCACACGTCTCCAAGCCTGGCATTGGGTTTGACTGCTACATCCATATTCCCACCTAACTCACAATCCGACGAGTAGGCTCTGGCTTATCCTTCATCATTCATTGAATCTGAGAAATGTTTACCTTTCTTCAGTATCCACGCTGTATCTGCCAATTTTCTTCATTTATCCGCTGCTATTGGAGGCTGTGTCTTTACTTACCCACTGTTGTCAGTTCTCTTCGTTTCCCCCACCGTATCTTGCACGAGTTTCTCCTCTCAGTTTGCCCCACACATGCATTCAAATCTTTCTTGTTTCGACTTGTTTCCTATGTACTCTCTTTCGACTTGTTTCCTATGTACATGTACTCTCTTTCGACTTGTTTCCTATGTACTCTCTTTCGACTTGTTTCCTATGTACTCTCTTTCGACTTGTTTCTTATGTACTCTCTTTCGAGTTGTTTCCTATGTACTTTCTTTCGACTTATTTCCTATGTACTCTCTTTCGACTTGTTTCCTATGTACTCTCTTTCGACTTGTTTCCTAAGTACTTTCTTTCGACTTGTTTCCTATGATGGTACATGTACGTGATTCGGTGTTCGGCGATGGGTTGTCCACTGACAGGTAGGAGCCTAATGTCGATATCAGCCAGCAATCAGAATGCAGCAATGCCTTGCGGATATTAAACAAATGAAATATGGCGTAATCTTAATGACATGCTATTGGTAACACAATAATGGTCATTAAGATCAAAATAGACTTATAAACAAGCTAAGAGTGAGAACAGCTATGTTGAATTGCAGGATTCCCGAAGAGACACTTCAGATTACTTGATATCCTTATCCTTATCTTTATCTTCCCGGTGTACTTTTGACAGTTTACAGACAACAAGGAAGAAATAATGAAATTTGGTTTTCTCTCTAATCACGTGCACTTTCTTTCTCTAAATGGCATTGCCACAGTTCCTGAGGCCGACTACAACAAGAACGCAAATGCATCCACGAAGAACGTACAATATTTACAAAAGGCTGCGATTACAAAGAGCTTCACGGTACACTATCGTCGCGAACCCTTTGTGTACCCTTTTGTTAATTGGCGTGTCGGTATACCGTGTGGCTCTGTGTAATCGCAGCCTTACGTGGCGTTTCTTAAGAGTAAAAGAAGTAATGCGAAAGTCGTTCATTACAATTCGCTCGATAAAGCCATGAACTGGATTCCCCCACCCGTACTTCGATTGATAATCGAAACGTTGTTCCTGGTCATCTCATGATCATGCGGTATATAACCTATCGTTTAGGCTGATTGTTTCGTACTGTTGCTCGGGGCACCATTGATGATTTATGACCAACGGGTCAACTGGTGGTCATTCTCATATTAGGCCTGTAAATAATGTTAATAGAGTAACGGAGGTGGAGAAAAAGCAGTTCAAATGCTTGCTTTTTCGGAGGTTTGTCACAGCCTACATCGCACTGTACTCCAGGCTAAGCGCGGTTATAGATAAACCAGAGTGGTATCCTGACTATGCCCCACCTATATTAAGACGTCAAGCCAGGAGTTGAGGACGACACTGGACAAAACCATTGACGCTGCCTGGATCCCCCCCCCCCCCCCCCCCC
>NMRB01000829.1:0-30724 GCA_002633025.1 Notospermus geniculatus | reverse complement strand
TTTTTTAGTCATTTGCTACCAATAAATTGATTGAATGAGGAATACTCCCATTGGCTGATATTTCAAAAGGTCTGACAAAAACATCTTCAAAAGATTTTATCATTTTGCGGCGGAGGGAAACCATAATGAACCCTTGTCATTATAGACAGGACTCTTTGATCCTCCATTATCAAGTTATTGCATCTAAAACAACAGATCTTTTCAAACATGGAGACGAGTCAGAATTTTTTGAAAAACATGAAAGAACCATATGTCTGCCAGCACGGGAAGCCCTTTTCTCTGAAAAAACTGTTGTGGCACGTTACTTTCCAAACCAAAACTGATGTGGGGAGGCCTTCTCTAGAAAGCCGTTGTAGCACGTTACTTTCCAAACCAAATAATTTGGTGTGGAGAGTTCTCCTGTAGTACTGTTTGTGCACGTTAGCCTACTTTCAAATCCAAAATTGGTATGGGGAGCCCTTCTCTATAAAACCGTTGTGGTACGTTACATGTATTAAACCAAAATTGATGTGGGGAGCCCTTCTACCAATGCTTCAAAATGAAGACAAGTCCCTTCTTTTCGATTTCCTTGTTTCATATCGCATCTTTAACAATCCGATCCAAGGTAATTAGTACATTTCAGCATTGCTCATAATTGATGTCCTGATCCCTGAATGCTGTTGTCATCACCGTTTCTATTTTCAGAACAAGTCGTCAAATACCCCAAATTCCAAGGAACGGGTTACCTGGCATTCCCAAGACTTCACAATGCCGGTGGCCGGTTCACCATCAATATTGTATTCCGGCCGGACAAGCCAACTGGTGTCCTCTTATACAGTGGGGATCTCAGTCTTGGAAGACAGGATTTCTTCTCACTAGCGATTGTCAATGGATACCCAATATTTAGGTAAGTGTTCTCCAATTATTCCACTGAAAAGTCAGTGGTTTCAAGTCGTAATGGATAGTATTCATACATCCTTGAAAAACTGAAAAGATCTTAAATGTTTGATCCATAAATGAACTGATAGAGCAGGCTATCATACATCTGTACAAATAACACAAAGGCCTTCTTTTAGGTGTACTTGTACTTTTTCGCAAAATACTGGTACCTTCATTGCTGACGGGGTGAAAGGGTTAAAACTGTTTGATGTGACATCTAACACAATTTGATTCACCTGAAATTCGTATCTACCTTTGTTGATGTTGACAATCTTCATGCGCTGTAGCTTGGGCAGCCTCTTCTCTCAATAGGTTTGTCTTCCTGATCTTTTCCATGTAATTGTATGCTGGTTAATTATGTCTGCCTTGTTAGGCTTCTCTACAACAATGCTGCTCTGTTACAGATCTAAGCTACTTATGTCAGCTTTATCATGAGGCTATTCAAAATGTCATGCAGAGGAGGATCAGTGACGGAAACTAACTGCAATGGTGTAATCCCGAGTATTTTATTGTATTTCCTTTAGAGGCAGGAATTTTACCCTGATTTTGTTCCCGGAGGCAACTACGTCGAAACTTCAGGTGCACCTCCCAGGCTACTAGTTTGAAACCGGGGTTTCTGCCAGGGGCGAGGGGAAATTCCGCACCAAATAAAATCCCAGGGTGAAGATACGTACCCAAAATGAAGTGATTTCAAAAAACATATTTCTGCCTCAAACACTGAAATTGAAACTGATCCACACAATTTTATCTCAGTAAGAGCCTTTTCAATTAAGCATTGGCAGACTGATAAAGAATACACCATCACCCCACGAAAAAAAATGTAATTGGGTTTTTTCACTATGATTACCTGCATTTCTTTCTCCTGGTCAGTCTGCCGTGGCAACGTCATTAATACAGTAATGACACTGTATTCCAGTTCTTTTCTCATGAGAGCATGTGGTCTCGTTTACTCTGCAGCCAAAAGGTAAATCATTCATATCTGACTGCCTCCGGGCTGTACCCTATATGAACGGTAACAGAACACCTCCCTAAGGTTTCTGACCCTTTTGTCATAATATATATATTATGACAAAATATATTATATTATATTACAAAAAATTCTGATGTGATAGCCTACTCCTTTACAAAAAACACGACTATTTTGTCATTTGAGACCCTTCTACCAAAAAAAGCATGTTTCATGCATAGTTGAAATATGATTGAAGCATGATTGATTCATGAAAGGTTCATTGCATAGAGTATGCCTCTCACAAAATGGATGCATGGGAATCCGTCAGATCAGTGATTGACGCTTATTCACACAACTATTTGCCTTCTTTCATGCTATGATATACAGAACCACACGTAGCCATTTCCTCTTTACATCTAATAGCCTTATTCTCAATATCACAAACATCATTGCTTTCAGAGCATTGTGCCGTTGGTATTTATTGCAATGTGAGGAGCCACAACCACTTGGGATATCTCTCACTAAGTCTATGATCACATTTTCATATTATAGCGGGTATTATTCCGACTCATGTATTTTGAATCACGAGTATGCCATCCAATTTAGGGAGTTGATGATATTATCATCTGTGATAACCCGTGGTTGGCCTGCGCGGATGATGGGATCAGTTTGCAGATAGAAGTTTTATCCACCACTGTAGAAAAGCAGTTTTGTCTCAACAGCAGATTCCAGTTCCCAATCTCAGCAATTCATATCATCATCAAACAACAGCCCTGACAGCACAGTTTTCTTCAGTAGCTCCAATTTGCTCAGTATAACATTACAAAGCATTCAATATTGCCTATAACAGTTTCTCGTGTCGAATTTGATTCTTGATTCTCGATTCAATATTGCCCTAGCAGGTTGACATCCGCTATGTTGAAGCAACTAACTCCTGCTCTTAAGTCATCATTTCCTTGTGTTCAACCTTGGGCCGGCTGTAGGTTTTTGTCCAAAGAACAGATCTGTGGCTATCTGATTTTCAAAGAAGCTGTTTTCCTTACCATTACTACAAGGTTTTCTCATTTGGCTATCAAGGATCAATACCTATTGTATCATTTGGCAACAAGAATTCTATATTCTTTGACTAGGTGTCAAAAAAATATGGCCTGGTATTCGAACCCGGGATCTGCCGCTTGTTAAGCGGGCGTGACAACCATGCAGGCTATCAAGGGCTCCTCCTGGACTGGGTCGCAGATTTGAAATCAATACACCAAGATTCAAATGCTTTTCATCCACAACAATCTTGCCAAAGGATGTCCAGTATGTGGTATAAGTTGGTATGACCTGGTGCCAATGGGGAGGTTTGAAATCAGTCCACCAAGGTACAAACTAATGCGTTTCACCGACAACGATCGTGCCAATCAATTTGTCTTTAATTAACTTCACTCTAATGGACATTCATTGTAGCTATGGTAGCCCAACACATCTTGAATTATTAACGAATTAGAATGACTTATCATGACAAATTTTGAACCTGCCTGTGTCTAAGAGCTGCTTGTTCATTTTCACAAACGTTATTTCACTTTTTTACACAATGCATGAGTAAAACTATGTTTTAACCAAGACGAAATACTTCGTGTGGACTATATCGGTAAAAGTTCGGAGCTAAATGGAATGCAAAGAAATCAGAAAAAGTAGTGGACATTTACTAGTGGAAATGATAGTACCCCTCGCATTGTCAAGCAGTACGCTCGCATTGTCAAGCCACAAAAGTGTACCAGCAACTCTAGGGGTGATTTGTGGTGTGTCACCTGCAGTCACTATGACAATACCTGATGAAGATTTAGCTTGTCGATTCGCCAGCAGAGGAGTTTGTCAATTTCATGCAGTGAGTCACAGATAAGGCGAACAATGCCATGATGGATTAGCACGTTGAATCGTGTTTGAGGCAATCTCTTGGCGTGTGTTCGGTCCCTTGGGGAGCTGATGTGCAACTTACAACACATCCTAGTAAGATGATCGGCGAGATAGGGAGGGATTTGTTTTAACCCCTTAGGGACGAAAGACGTGGCCCATTCATTACGGGTCGATGTTTGCTCTGTTGGGGCCTCATTCATAAAGCTCTTTTAGCAGTTAAAAATTCGAACATTCCAGGAGCTATTGTGCGTCAACCATTGAACAGTGGTTTAAGAGGACTCTACGAATGCGCAACTCTTAAGTATGCTTTGTGAATAAGGTCCCTTGATTTTTACGTCCCATTTTTTTGAAGTCATCATTGTGAGAAAACCAGAAATTTCAGCATTAACGATTGAAGCCTCATCATGTAGCTAAATATCAGTAGACTTCACCTGCGTGCAGTAACACAGCCTGTACTTACTCACGCACGAAACATGGACCCCAGAAACATTTTTTCTAACCAGAGGTTTCTGTTATTGTCAGGTTTCGCCGTGGAAAAGGTTTATGACGCCAATAATCTCGCACAGGTCACTTGTACCATAGCACAGGGAAAAAAATATCCAATCAACGAAAAATATCAATATTAGAAATTTCTGCATAACTTTTGAAAAGTTGTTGCAGGATTATTTTATTGATATTTTTCGGTTGTGTGCTATTACTAGAAATGTTCACTGAAATCCAATAGAAATTGATCGAGCCCTTATAAATATTTCACATTCTTTTTCACCAATTGTAACCCACTGGTTCACACATTCACACAAAGCCTTCCTACCGATACAATCATTTCTTGGAGAGTTGTTGGTGAGAATATTTGTCATCCAAAAGTAAGCAGACAGTATTTTCTTTCAATAGAATACCAATATTTATCCACATTTTTCGATTTCTTCTTCATCGTTCCGCCTACTCCTCCATTGTCACAACAGTATCGACGAAGCTTTTGCTAAGAACCTCGTCAAATCAACATGGGACACATCATGAAAGACCCTTTTCAATCGGGATACAGTGTACTTCAAGCGGCGTCTTCCCATTTCGCCCCTTCTTCTAATCCGCCCTCCAATGTAGCTATAGAGTTCGTATTATGGGGCGAATTGGGAAAGGGCGAAATGAAAGTAAATCATTTCGAAGACATTCACAAGATCACTCAGAACCGTATGATCTGCGGTTCACGCATTTTCACGGGCTCTTGGCTCCCACCTGCAGCTGCCCCAGGCAAAAACATTTAATTCCTAAAAGTTAACATTGAAAAAATTGCCCTACCAACGGATTTCATTGAGTATGACATTTCCCTTCTTTTGATGTACATGTACGACACTCATCATGTGACGATAACTGCATCACAAAATCAAAACAAATTTACAATTTTCATCTCTATTTATTTTGTAAAGAGAGGATCACGACTGCATGTATGTTTAGCCAGTAATGTTACTTTCAATGTCATGGTTACCGAACCTTTGGTCAACTTCGAGGTTTCCCAGTACACGGTACAGGCAAGTGCTCTTACGGGAAGTGGTGTGACGATCATTATTCAAGTGTCACCGCTTTTATTGATCCTGCTGCCCCCTATGGTTTGAAATATGAGCCATGATTAAGCTTGTAAATGCCAGGGCACTGATGTCGCCCATTGTCGTGGTGATTGATCGCTCGATTCACGCCATAGATTCGCACTTGTCTCCGGGATGGTTGTTTGTAAATTTATAAAGGTGATTTGATTACGAGGCTGTTTCCTACCTCAGGTTTTGAAACTTTGTTTGCCTTAGCATGGTATGATTAAGATATTGAAAGGAAAAATGGAATGTTCCTAAGAAACATTGAAAACGCGAAATGTTGTTCTCCTTTTAAGCCGCCGATTCACACTCTCAAATTTCTGATCAAAATTTTCTCAGTATCCCAATTAAGGGCCCACGGCTTTTATATAGTAATCTGGTGTATAAAGCCCTCACTCAGCATATTCAGAAAATTTGATCATATGTTTGCATCGGGCTTTATAGTTCGGGCACAAAATGGTATGAGAGATGGTTCCTCAATGGCCACCATGTGCAGTGTTCTTTGGAAAATAGACCCTGTTAAATAGATAATGTCTCGGGACGTCTCAAGTCTTGCAGTACATTTATGTCAGAACCTTTTTATAATCTGGCATGGAATACTCGGAGGACATTCTGAGAGGATGCATTTCTGGTTAATACTATTATGAATTATTAGGCAAACAAATGTTCCAACTGATAAAATTTAAACCATCATATGATTTCGATATTTCTATTTTTGTAGCCAGTTGTGGGATGTTGGTTTGCAGAATAGATAATCGGGTGACAAGTGATGGTATTGGGGTGATTAATGTTAATCTAATGGAGCTTTATAGGAAAGTGATTCAAAAATGTTCAGGAAACGACCTCACAATGAAGTGGCCTGACTGGGGTAGAGTCAGATGGAACTCAACTGGACGTCAGGAAGTTGAAAGTACTCTGTTGGTGTCATTACAGCCTGTGTTACATTGTGTCCTTCAGACTCTGTTTATATTGGCCTACCATCCCCACAATTCCTTTCATTCTTCAGTGCCAATTTATATACTGCCAATTGGCGGGGGTGTTGTGCATTTCCATGGGAGTTTCAAAATCTGCCAATTAACGTAAAAAACACCATTTTGAATTTCAGTCACACGAACACTATTTCATGGATGATTCACACATTGTATATGCCCACAGCATCCAATGTGACGTAATGTTGTTTCAGTCCTAATAGCTTTTGTCTTTGTTAATGTAATAATGACAGACCTGGCCTAAGTCATCAAAGTTGGTTTCACCGAGTCATCTTTGACTCTGTGGACTGAAGGTATGTTCGTGTTTCATCCTCGAGGCGATGGGGATTTCAAAGTTGATTTTTTTGATATTTTTTTACATACTTTGCACACTGATGGTAAACATGTCCTTTGAAATCATCCTTTTGTTCATTATTTCTGCCTCTTCAACTTATGTTGGTCCTTTGGAGTAATGTCAGCTGACTGTTGCTCAGAATAACATGCAATTGTATCATGACTTCATTGTTTACATTCTCACGCTCTCAGCAAGAGAAGTTTCAATCATTTTCCTCACAGACTCACGTTAGAGTAAGCCTAGGTTGTTTCATCCCCTTGTTTGCCGAAGTTCTCCCCAGACCTGGTCCACCCCATGCTCTGTGAATGCAGGAAACATCAGTTGGTCGGAATGTCCCCGGGCCATGCTCCACCACTCCTGGCTATTGAGAAACATTAGCGACTAATGGTGCTATGAGAGAGAGAGAGAAACATCATTAGGCTAATAATTTATAAGATTTATGTGGAAATATGATCGCATATATGACAGAATGGGATTCAGTCACCAGAAATTATATTTGTTCCGTCTTATTTTAGAATCAGTTTACATTTAAAGGGGATGTGACCATTCTCATTCAGTAGGTGAAATAACTCACAGAAGAACAGACTCACTGGGAAAATTGAAGTTTCATTATATATACTGGTTGGGCGTTCTTGGCTGACGTCATGCTGAATTGAGGCAAACAATTCTGGCTGGGTTTGAGTGGTCGTATTGTCCGGCTGTACAATAGTCATTACACATACTTCTAACACGGTGCTTCCCCAAAGAAACCCCTATCAACCATCGAAGAGCCAACCACTGACCGTTTTGGTGGTAGAAACTCCAAAATGAGAAAGGTGCAATATCTTTTCCATTTTATTTCTTCGCACATAGATTATATGCGTAACCTAGCAGTCATTTCTAAGCCCACAAGGCGAACTTGAGTCTAAACCTCAGCAGAAATTTCTTCGAGATAAGCTTCTCCGTCAGTTAATTTCTGATTGGTTTCATGCGTGGGTTAGTGTTTCACGAGCGAGTTCATATTATAGCAGCGTATTCAATATTTTAGCAAGATTTCCTTAATTGAAGATGACGGTTAATTTTATGATGATAGTTCTTGCTCAGTATTTTGTGATTAACTCCTTGCAATTGGTGATTGAGTTGCTAGACTGCATGTTTTACGACATCCTGAGGTAATCAGTGATCGTAGCGGTTACTCCCTTCGTCACCGCGCGGGAGAGAGTACCGAGGACCACTGTACCTCGTGGGTTTACACAAGAAAGATATCAGATCTGAGGATTTTTGCCCACATCACCAGTCAAATGTTCTGAGGCAGAACTGGAAAACGGTGAATCTGAGCATCGTTCACGCGGACAGAAAAGCTCATAAACTAAATGAAAAAACATAAATGAAAGCTCATGGAGACTCACAGCGAAACTGTAATGTTTTATGTGAGCTAAATTTGGTTTCAGTCAATGCCAAGATCCCAAATACCGAATTTCTACTCTGTACTTTAAGCGCAAATCAAGTCAAGTTCAATGGTACTTTCTGTCGTTCGACAGCAAAAGTACTTCCCTCCAAGGAGTCCACTGATTGGTTGTATCCTCTGTTCACATTAGAAGACATCAATTTGCGTAGGTTTCTGGAACCCGCCCCACTTATCAAACTGAATAACGATAGAACTTTTTCCTCACCACTGCTCGAAAAAGTATCATATAACATTATACACATATAAATGGTTCATTTCCTCACAAGGAGCACTGATGAGCAGCGTATGACAACCAGTCAAGTGTGTGTTTATTAGTCCTTAGACACGATATCTCGTAAAGAGAGGCATCTTCTCTAGAAGTCCTTATGAAGTTGTCTGAATACGTTCCCATCGCGAGTATCTGTGATTGTCTCTTGGAGCATGCTGGTGTCATATCTCAAGCATGCTGAGCTGTTGATCGTGGTAATCATAGAGTCCGTGGCCTTCAGTGCTCCTGTTCTGAAATTATCAATCATAGAACCGAGTTTCTCGTCTTCATATTGCAAATATCTCCTCTTGTTAGGCAAACAGCTAATATCTTGCTATGATATGAAGAGTGTATTTGGTGTGATTTACACAGATCCCCTTGAACGTGGGACTTAACCTGGTATTTGAAGAGGAACGCAAACACACACTGTCACATTGCTAATGCCCACCATTAGGCTAATATATGGTACTCATGGCTCCGAAGGCTAAAGAGAAATACTTGTAGTATATAGTCCCTTCTTTCGTATTAGCTTAGAACCTTGACTTCACGAGCTTAACTGACAGGACTAAAAATCTAGATACTTTGTTGCTTTGGCCTCATGAATCTATATGGCAACTTGGAATTGCTTCTTGTGTGAATTCAGTAAATTTTAGGAAATAAAACAGTGCACGTACACTACATGTACCTCTCGTAATCCTTTGAAGGTGTCCGTTCAATTCTGAGTGAACCCTAGTGTCTGTGCTGAAGAAAAGATAGCCTTGATCTCTGTCTATCATCTCATTAGAGCGAAGAGGAGGGCCAGGGTGTAATCAGCTCTTGGTGTAAAACTGATCAATATATCGTCTGCTGACCTTTACATGCCGACTTATGATCGTTGACAGGATCAGGGAGTTCGACATTATAGAGACCCGGGCCTGTATCATGAAACCTTGCTACATGTAGGCCTTGCTTTATTTGGCTGCTTCTTGTGTACATTGGCCTGTACAAACTGGCCAATTTAGCAAGTAACTAAGCCTAGCAGTTATATGAATATGGATCCAAAGTTACTCAAATCAGGAGATGTAACAACTTTAAGTACCCGATGAAACCCACCCACAGAATGCATGACATTCAAAATGGCCTCACCGCACAATGCTGGCTGTTTCAAGGGAAGAAAAAACTGAGATTTCACAGCAAGAATTGTATAGAAATGCCAGCCAGTATATTTTGTATCCATTGGCAGCTCATCCTCGCGGGATTCTGCAGAAAATCCTGACAAATTGGAAACAGGATCGAACGAGCTAATCGTTGAACATTTGGGAATTCTACCAACTGAAATCTTTAAAGTTTGAATTACTGATGCTGGCGATTGGTAATGAATGTCACCAACTGAAAATTTTAAACTGGCGTGCAGCTGTGGCAACTTTTTATCCATTTTGAATGCAGAATGTGTTGAAAACATAAGAGTATTCAAATGGCTCCGTATTAAATGCTTTGGGTAGATCTAACTAAGAAGAATGTCTTGTGATTTTGTTGCTAAAAAATATTGCTTTTGTATGTGAATCTACATTGAAACCACTTGGACCGAGTAAACATGTCTATGCATGCACAACAACAAGGAACTGGATCCTGAGGCGAGCTTTCCTTGCCGTTCTTTTTAATTCAACTTCACTTCATTTTCTCACCGTGTTGCTCCAGGACTTAAAAAGACCATAGCTCAAGACGCTTAGATTAGAAAAAAATATTCTCACCAAAGCTAATAGCAACGAGGCAAATAAAATTGAAATGAAAACATGTGGATGCACAAATTTGGCTAATCTACTTCCGAGTTCCTCCACAGACAAGATTCAATTTATGTTAATGTCCTCTACAAGGTAATTACGTCAAAACAGCCTTGTTTGCCTTCAGTTCCTTCAGGCATATATCGCCAAAAAATGACTTCTTCAGAAGCTGCAGGTTAAAAAGACGATTTTTTTTTCGTGAAAAATGACGGATCATCTTGTTGCGACTATTTTTGCCACCCTTGCTCGAGTTCAAGTAGCCCTAAAGTGCAGCCTTCTCACCTAGCTTCCACCTCTGTAATCAGTATGGTGATAGACACTTTATTAAAACAATCGGTTTATACAGTCGCAAAGCTTCAAAATGGCGGTGCCTGACTCTGTGTCTCATATTTGGAGTGCTATGAATGCATACTTAGATAAATGTACATTACATGTAATCTCGCATACACCACGCGGTGGCTGTCAACGATTCGTCCAACGCTTCTTTTGTTGGTGAAATGGTCCGACTTCTGTGGACTTGGATGGGAACATTCCGATGCGGCTGGTGTTCGCCACCGCGGGGTATACGCGAGACTACTGTAGGCCTATATCAGCTGACGATCTTGGTTCACTTGGAAGCCTTTATTTTGGTGCCTCTTCTTGTGCTTCACTAAGCCTAAGATTCTGCTTGCAAAGAGAGTCATCCAAGGCAACTTTTGATATTTAAAGCTCGATCAAGTAATCAATGGAAATCACCCATTGTTCTTCACCCTGGCTCCATTGATGATATCTCGGTGATTGACATCCTTCGCTACCCAGACAATTACATTCCAGTTAATCAGCTCCGGTTACCAGAATGAGGCTCAGCGTGATCAAATCTCAATTACCCACAATTCAATTGTACTGTCTCCTGTATGCGCATTTTGGCAAAACGTGATGACATTTTCAGCAATAACTGCTTGATTCATTTACCTTCAGGTTTGTGTAAGTTGGATTTGGAATGATGATCCGTCTATTTCATCAAACGAACAGTAATGTTGATCAATGCTTGTTCAGTGAAATACCCATCCTTCTTCTCAAAACGGTCTGGAGCGATCAGCTGACATGTGCACACTCTCTTTCTACATTTAGAGCAGTTTTTTGGTCCACCCTCCGGGCGAGTCAAGCCCAACTCAGATTTCAATCTTTCATGACGTCTGCGTCCGCAGTTTTCTTGGGCGAACAACTTTTCAGCTTACATGTTCACACTCCTTCTTTCTATAATTAGACCTGTGGTCTGCCCTCCTGGCTTTGATTGGACCAAGTTACGAGTCCCCTATTTGATTGATTGCGATGAAAAAAGCTAGGGTTTGATAGATTCTTTGGGCACGAGGCTCCAAGTAATGATGACACACACACCAGTCATGGTTTACTGTCCCTAAACTCAGGCCAGCCTTCACTCTCTATTTTCAGATTTGACTGTGGTTCTGGGCAAGCTCATATCAATTCTACCCAAAAGGTGAACCTGGGACAATGGAATGAAATCATGGTGCAAAGAGTGGACAGCACTGGTTTTATGAGTCTCAATAAAGGAGCTGCTGTGAGCGGGATAGCGAAGGTAGGCGACCATCCATCAATGAAACATTTGGGGAGGTGGTGCAGGTTGTCCGCTTGGGAGGCCAACTGTCAAGTCCTGTTATACAATGCTTAACTTTCTAATCAATATTTCATGGTTGGTTTGTGAAAATAACATCTTTGTTTTCTTTGTAGGGTTTATTCACCAAGATATCTCTCAAACGGGATTTATTCCTCGGAGGATTTCCCGACAAACAACTTCTCCACAAGCGAGCGGGTCTGTCTGTCGGATTTACAGGCTGTGTTGAGAAACTGGAGATAAATACCCATCGGTATGACTTCAGACGGCAGCCATTTGTAGGCGACGCCATCTATGGACTCGATGTCGGTGAGTTTAGCAGATGAGTTCATGGCAGGGACTTAGGACGCTGCTGCACGTGACAGTTTTGTTGCGACAGTCGGTTCTCAATGGCCAATTCACCATTCGTGCTTTCCTGACGGCTTTCGCTGAGACACAAACGACTGCCCATAGTTTCCTGCGGTTGAGTTGCCCATAGAGAGCCATCATGCAAGAGATAACTCTCACATGGAGCAGCGCCTTTATGTAGGTCACTGATGATGCAATCTTGACCTAGTTTGAGTGGTAATATGAAGCTGGCAACGCCCTCTGCTTCTTTGCCGTGCCTAATACGGTGTAAAATGTGGAATACTATTACCATCAACTGGAGTAGAAGAAACTCTATGATGTTAACAATTTGTTGGCCGAGATTGAATTGCATTCCCTGGGAAGGGCATGTCAGATTCAATGAACTATATCCAGATCCGAAAGAAACTATCGTTTTTCACAAAGCGACGAAGTTTCTTTTGTTACTTCCATTGATTTTTCTTGTCCCTTTCATGATATATATTACAGTAGTTCTGCCATTGTTGATGTAATGTCAATTTCATATGCCAACCCCTTGTAAATAATGGATCATAGTAATCAGGGAGATGGATCTGGCGGAGAAAAAAATCGGGGACTCTTACCTGGAGAGTTTCATGATGGCTGAAATGGAGATGACATGTGGTCGATTTTCATTGTTGGTTATGCAATTCACGACTAGTTAGCATGGAACATAGAATTGTAGATCGTAGTTTGCGTAGGAGTCCTTGAAGTTACTTATTGGAGGTCATTTTCTTTGGTGCGTTCCTTTGTTGTTAAGGTTTTGTCAGAAGACCCAAAATCTCTCCACCCTCAGCAGCACTCCTCAGATGATCTCTTATTATGTTTTTCCCTTCCTTTTTTCAGATGAATGCAGCTCTAAAGTTTGTAAAGGGGTCATCTGCCAAAATAATGGAACTTGTGTGGCCCGATCACCAGACAAGCATACCTGTCTCTGTCCTATTGGATATGTTGGCGTGAGCTGCCAGAAAGGTATGTATTGGGTGGGGTGTTTGGAAGTATGATAGTGTTAGACACAAACTTTGCAAGCCTAGCCTCCTACGTCAACATGGAAGTTAAAAGAAGTTAAAAGAAATAAAATAATAGGTTTGACACTAGCAAAGGTGGAGGCCATTTGCTTCTAAGTGTGGTAAGTTAAATCATTGGAGTTGACAGCCATAGCCTTTCATTTAATGGTATTTTAATGATTCCTGAGATTTTGAACGATCTCTCGATGAACGAAGTTCACTCTTTTATTCACAATGATACTTCATCAATAAACCATATCGTCGACTACCATTTGTTACCGTTTGAAGGAGAATTGGAACTGAACAGTTCCCTTGAAGTATGACTCTCTGAAGCAGTTTTAGTCGTGTGAAATCTGGTGTTTCGTTACAACAGCATTGAGCTGACATTAGTCATGTTAGTGGTTTCCCTTTGGGGCTCCTGGCATGACGAAGTTGGTAACTTCCTTGAGGTAGCTCATCAAAGTACATGAAGTTTGTAATGATGGAGAGACTGATTTGTAACCCAACTCCAGAATTCCCCCTTTAAACTTCTTTGATAGCGCTCAATCTGGTCCTGTGCAATTAGACTATAGAGAGCATGATATTGCCCACTGTATCTCATAAGAGTGTGAATTTTGGGTAATATGTGGTGAATTTAGGGAAACTCTTTCAAGTATCTCAGATGCCCCTAGTTTAGCCTCTGGTGACTCCAGCATATTGCGAATAAAACAACTTGTTGAGGACAAAAAATCGTTTAAAACGAATATGGTGTTAATACAAAAACTCAGTAAGTATATAACCCACTTTTCGAGGACCATCAAATGATGATATTGCCAGACTCAAACCCATCGCCTGAACTTGGATATACCGATTCCCGTACATTTCATTTGACCAAGTTATCATGTATTCACTTCACTTGTTCATCATCATCTGTATAGAGCTCAGGTGTAAATGAATACTGCACCGCTGTGTAAGTTTAATCATCTTCCATGTATCATTACAAACCTGTCAACTAGAATTTTCTATGGCCGTGTTGGATACTAATGTCCATGGTCATGCAATTAGGCTAACCGAGATTAACAGTATGGCTCTGCACTGACCATCAGTGTGATGAAGTGATGTGAAATTTTCAATTATTAATTTCGCATTGTGTCAATAAATTACTGGTAGAGTGATTAACCTTGGGGAGGCTGCACAGCCTTTTCTCCTCTGAGAATAACTGACTCTTCTTAAGCAGGTTAAGCAGTCACAGGGGATGACGACCTTCATATACAGAGTGCTCTTCCAGACACAGTCATGACAGTCAAAGTTGTGTCTTACTTGTAAACTTCGAGACACAGTCAATGCTGTGTCTTACTTGAAAACTTCCATCAACATGGTCGAAGCTGTCTGACTTTAAAACTTCCAGACACGGTTACAGCTATGTCTCACTTTAAATCTTCCTAACACAGACAATCTCCGTCTCACTTGAAAACATTTCCCATAGCCGTATAGTCTTGGGACTGGTCGCAGCTGTTCGGAACCTTTCAATCCAAATTACCTCATCTTTTTTTTCATTGGTTTGTTTCCAGCATCTAAGGGTAAGGATACTCTCTTCAACCTGAACATTGGTTCTGCCTTAGTCCTGTTTCTAGTCCACTTTGAGGCTTTTTTCATTAGGGACGATACTAAATATACTAATACCTGAGGTCACTGATACGTTGGTCTGACCTTGGAGGATTCCTCCAAGGTCTGACTTAGTCCAGCGTCGTCGCTCTCAAGTGATAAAAACTCAAAGATTATTTTGAAAGGAATTTCTTTTGCTGAAAACGCCATCCTCCAAGGTTTTGTCAATTCCATTGGAGTGAAAAAGAAAGAGGCACTGTTATTGGAGAGATCTATGGACAAATTTTAAACCATTTGCCATGGGCTGCAACGGAAAGGGAAAACGTTGCAGACCTTCTACCACTAAAAGGACCAAGTGAAGTATTGAGACATTATCAGTGACCTCAGTTTTGTAGCTCTGCACAACTTACCAACCTTAAGGATCTTTGAAACTGACACGATTAACCATAATTCTGTCGTACCATTACGTCTCATGTCTTAATTCATAGCATGGAGATCTTCATAGCCATTTTCTTAGCAAGGATCTTATGAGTATCTTATCTACTTTTGGTATCTTTCGTAATATCTGAACTCCCTTCACTGTCTTTCTTGTGAGATCTGTTTACTACATCTTGACAATGCCCTGATGCTTAAGGTTGGAAGGCCCTCGCTCATTTTTGAAAGCATCTGGCCAAAACAGGCAGGTATTGAGAAACTCATCATCCACCCCACAGTTGTATTCTCCAAGTGCATTACAAATTTTTCTACATGTATCTCCAAGTGAAGTAGAGTTTAGTCAAAGCTTTATCAAGCAAGTCAGTGTCGATGATATTTCTGATTTCTGGCACACTGACTTCAAAACCCCCTATGCCATTCTCATGTAACTGACTGCAGAGGACGACATCAACTTGTTACTGTTCTTCCTGCCGTTTTGGCCAGATTCCCTCGAAATTCATCAAACTTGGTAAATATATTGCACTTCATCGATACCCATCCCTACACGCACCCACAAGTAGTGCTAGACTTGACATCAATTGTCTTTATGTGTTACAGAAGAAGAAATGCATTTCAAAACAGCTTCTTTTATTTTGTATAACCGGGGCCCAAACATCCTCTGTTTTAAGTGGCTGGTGTATCCCAACACAAACCCAATGTAGCCCCATAGTTAGATTTTTAAAAAAAACACATCTAAGGTTTTCACAGGCTGCAGCTCTAGATTATGCACTGAGGTCTATGTGTATATCTAGCCGTTATTTTCCATTTCAGTATGAAACTATAGCAAGTTTAAAAGCATGATTTTGCTACTAGTAAGAAAAACGTGAACATTTTTTGCACTTTTCCAAATAAAGGACGGATTCCAACTTGAGATCCTATTTTGAAGTGTTGACTGTGTGGGTGACGTCAGTGTCTCCATGTTTCTGACGTAGTCAGTGGTGGTTGACTTTCAGGTGGTGTCCTGTGCGTGTGCTGTAGCAGTGGTAAAGAATGAAATGTCTGTAGGATGATATAAGCCTTCGTGGGTGTTAGAAAGAGACAACCAGTTACATTGAATACGAACTCATGATAGAATTGAAAGAACACTCCTACATGTCAAACCTCTTTTGACAACGGGCATTGTTGGATAACTCGGTCGCTGTTGTCGCGCTCCCTCGCTGGAGTTGCTCCCTCGACAGAACCACTATTCCCTCGTGAGAATTCCCTCGATGGAATCGACTCATTTCGTCAATGGCTCTCAGATGGCGCTCGTGTTTCAACCTAGCTCGTGTTTTTTCCATCCCGTGAGGACTTTTCTGCTTAGTGAGCTATCATGTACGCCTACTACTAGGCTACTTGTTGAGCCTACATGCAATAGCCACTAGACGCATGAAAGTTATCAATGAAAAAAAACAGGGGCATCTCCATCCAGAAAGGAGATGTTTACTTGGGGGTAAGGCGCCTACAATAACCTGATAACTAAGGATATTAACCTGATCATCTTTCTCTGTAGTGCCAAGATACAGAATAGCACAAAACTGACACACAAAATGATAATAAGCAAGAAGTCAATCTCCAGAATTCACTGTATTTCTCTGTAGTGCCATCGCTAGGCAAAAAAAAACACACACAAACAAGACACAGCGTCATTAACCTGATTCGAAGCATCTTGACTCAATGACTGAAATATAGCGGTAGGGCTACTGATATACTGGTGTAGTAGAATGTACCCCGATATGAGATGTCCCCCAACAAAAGATTCTCACGGAATAAGCGGACACTAACAGACAGGAACTTCTGTCACGAGATGTCCCCTGAACAAAAGAAGCGGACATCATTCTGTTATCGGGAACATTAGATTTCATTATACACCTGTACCGGTAGCAGCAAGCGTAACACGTGTTGCTGCTGCTGGATGCATTTAAAACACGAGCGAGGTAGAAACACGAGCGCCATCTGAGAGCCATTGATAAAATGAGTCGATTCCATCGAGGGAATTCTCACGAGGGAATAGTGGTTCTGTCGAGGGAGCAACTCCAGCGAGGGAGCGTGACAGCTGTTACGCCTCATAAAAGAACATTCTCAATTTTTTTCTCTGTTAAAGATAATGTATCACGGGTATTTTCGCGGGCCACGAAAATCATTGTTTATTTACATTTTGTTTGTTTAATGTCCAGTCTTCCTTTGTCTTATGAGTAATTTGTTGGTGGCATGCCCCCCTAGAAGTTCTTTTGATACCGAAAGTATTCAATTTGGTGGGTTGGCATGTTCCAAAAGTACAAAATAACATAATGTAAACATCCATGTTTACAAACATTGAATATAAACAATGAAATCGTGATATATTATCTTTAAGGTGCTCATCCTCCACAGGAAAGTATTCTCGTGCAAGTTGACCCTTAATAGAGAGTTTTCGCAAAAGCCCCGAAACGCCAGCGCGAACGCCAATCCCATCGTTGGATGCCATGAAGAAAGCAAGGAACAAAAGGATAGACGTTCGCTTTGACGTTTCGGGGCTTTGCGAAACCTCTAATGTCTAATTCACCGCTATAGAATTTTCGCCAATCCCCGAAACGCCAACACGAACGCCAATCCAATTTTTCAATCCACGGAGAGTGCCCAGAACAAAAGGATGGACGTTTGCATTGGCGTTTCGGGGCTTTGTGATACAAGGGAGTGTTGGCAAAGCCCCCGAAACGCCAACGCGAACGCCGAACCCATTGTTCGATGCCACGAAGAAAGCACCGAACAAAAGGACAGACGTTCGCGTTGGCGTTTCGGGGGCTTCGCGAAAACTCTCTACTCTATTGTTCGTTTGACGGCCTACGGTGAGACCAATGACACAAATAACTGTCCATAGTTCACCCGCGTGAGAAACTCTCTATGGAGGTGCGGTAAAACGGAAACTGCTGTAACAGCACGGGCCATCAGTCTCCAGACATCACTTCGAGTCTCCTGAATGTCACCTATGCTCATAACTGACATGTTCCTCCCTCTGTCATTACACTGTTACATGTATGTCCAAAAGGGTGAGCACATGGTCCATGGACCATTTCATTTTCTCTGTTAAAGAGCTCATCCTCCACAGAAGCGTATTCTCGTGCAAGTTGACCCTTAATAGAGAGTTTTCGAAAATCCCCGAAACGCCAGCGCGAACGCCAATCCCATCGTTGGATGCCATGAAGAAAGCAAGGAACAAAAGGATAGACGTTCGCGTTGGCGTTTCGGGGGCTTTACGAAAACTCTATACTCCCTAATGTCTAATTCACCACTAGAGTTTTCGCAAAGCCCCGAAACGCCAACACGAACGCCAATTCGTTCGATGCCACGAAGAGTGTCCAGAACAAAAGGATGAACGTTTGCATTGGCGTTTCGGTGCTTTGTGATACTAGGGAGTTTTCGCAAAGCCCCCGAAACGCGAACGCCGAACCCATTGTTCGATGCCACGAAGACAGCACCGAACAAAAGGATAGACGTTCGCGTTGGCGTTTCGGGGGCTTTGCAAAAACTCTCCACTCAATTGTTCGTTTGACGGCCTACGGTGAGACCAATGACACAAATGACTGTCCATTTTTCACCCGCGTGAGAAGACTCTCTATGGAGGTGCGGTAAAACGGAAACTGCTGTAACAGCACGGGCCATCAGTCTCCAGACATCACTTCGAGTCTCCTGAATGTCACCTTGCTGCTCTCTCTCTTTCAGCGGTCTCCCTCGTCCTGCCGTACTTCAGCGGCCACTCCTATCTGCGGCACACAGGCGTGAAGAGGACCTCACTGACTAACACAGAAATAGACCTCCTCTTTAAACCCGTCAGTTCAACAGGTTTAATTCTCTACAACGGCTACACATGGGACAGACGTGGAGACTTCATCTCACTAGCACTAGTTAATGGTTACCTGGAATTCAGGTTTGATCTGGGCACAAGTCCAGCCATCATCAGGTTTGTGTTGTTTTGTTCAACGCTGTTGTGACCCTCCCGAAAAACTCACAAGTACTGGTTTCACTCTCATGCCATATAAGATTTGATCCCACATGAATACTGACTTAAGTAATTGATTTACTCTCAGGCCACATAAGTGTTGGATGCAACATAAATTACTGACTTAAGTGTTGGCTTCACTTTCGTGCCACATAAGTGTCAGATCCAACATGAATACTGACTTAAGTGTTGGATTCAGTCTCAGGCCACATAAATTTTGGATCCAACACTGAAATTTTTGGCGTGTAACCATGATAATTTGTATTGCATCCTCCTAACTATTTGCTTGAGAATAATAACCATCGAGTCCTTCATTGTGAATACCCCAGTTTGATATTTATTCCATGTAGGCCTATGGAAATCGTTTCTATACTGCCCGAACCTATAGGCTGTCCAATCATGGCAGGTCCTTCCTCCATGTAATCTAATTTTTTCCAGGAGTACAAACACTATCCTGCTGAATCATTGGCATTATGTTCACCTCTCTCGCACCGGCCGATACGGCATCATGGAGGTCGACAAACAAGGCCCAGTTGAAGGGTTCGCCCAAGGGGCCTACGTTCAGCTCACCTTGATGCTCGACCTGTTCATTGGTGGTCACAGGAATTATGATGAGACATCAGCTTTCTTGGGAGTTACCAAGTCCTTTGAAGGATGTATACAAAAGGTAAATTAATGTCTTCTGTCTACATGGTTTACAATACTTTCTGAGACGATTGACATTCAAAATCTAAAGTTGAACTGGACATTCTGAGATTGTGATACCATCTTCTTCTTCCATTGCAGATTACCATCAATGGCAAGAAGATAGACCTTGTCAAAGGAGCAATAGATGGCGTTAATATAAACAGTTGCCGTCATCCATGTGACGGCATGCCTTGCCAAAATGGAGGAATTTGTCGTCCGATTGTTGATAATTATCGGTGCGACTGTCCGCTTGGATACAAAAATACTAACTGTGAGGATGGTAGGTGTTTGGGTAACTAACTGAAGAAGCTGACTGGTCAGAGCCAAGTGCTGTCAAATGGTGACATCCTTGTCTGTTGATAATCCTATGCTCAACCTTGGCGGATCCTCCAAAGCTCAACTGTACCTTTCTCATTTCCAGATATCCCTCAAGATATCACAGTGCCGTTATTCAGTGGTGATAGTTTCCTCAGCTACATTGATAATGATGTTGTCACCAAGTAAGTCAGGTCAAAGTCATATGATATGTCAACCTCGACCGTAACGACCTAAAGGTTTGAGGAGAGGCTTTTGGCCAAGGCACTAATCCACATCAGCATGACACCAACATTGTTGTTCTTTCCTAGGACTTCCACTTGGACCAACATCAATAGCGACTGCTTGGAGTTTTCTATGGCAAAGTTGCTTGAGATCCAACTTGCCTGAGGAAACTGCCACAACGCTGCACCTTCAATCCTGGCTTACTGCTGTCAGGATGGCTTTGCCTTGTTCTCTACTGCAGGTCATGTCAATTGCATCCTTCAAACCATTCTGTTACAGGTACCTTCAAGTAACTTTGTATGAGCAACCAATTTAAGGCTATTTGCCCTTGATTTCAGGGTGTCTGGAGCAAATACTGACATAAAAATCAGGCTGCGCCCAGAAGATCCAAATGGCCTGATCCTCTGGACAGGGGCTGAGATAGATTCTGGGAGAAGTAACTACCTGGGTGTGGGACTTGTCGATGGATATATCAGAGTCCGATTCAATCTAGGCGGTGGCGAAAAAATGGTCCAGTATGGCAGGGTGCCCGTGCAGCTTAATAATTGGTATGATATAAGGATCCAAAGGTAAATATTTTAGGTGATCTCACACGCCAACGTCTTTTCATTTCCCTTTGTGGTTGTACCATTGAACCACAAGTTGTAATTTTTCAACATTTTTGCAGATTTGGTCAAATTCTTCTACTTGAGATCAACTCTAAAGAAGTTGTGGAAGGCATGGCCCCGGGAAATTCTAAAGAACTTCAAACAGATAATGTTCTTTATGTTGGTGAGTTGCGTTGATGGTGTTATACTTAATACCGATAGACTTCATTGAAGCCCTCACTCCGTAACAAAACCTCATGGGGGTCTTTTCAGTTCTTCGAGTTCCAAGCTTTTTTTTAGTTTCTTGGTGTTTAGATTCTACAAGCATCGTTTGGGCAATATAGGAAGTGAGTAAACAAACGATTGGTGTCTTGTGAATATCTTTCAGAACACCGATTCCGTCGCGGCGTCAGTCACTGCAGGCGCGGATCCAGATGGTGGTTTTGGGGGAGTGACCGCCCCCCCCCCCCCCCCCGCCACCACCAATTTCGTTTTCAATAATTTGCGACAATAAGCAAAAAACGCAAGAATAAAGCTTCTGTTTTGATACTGAGATGCCAGGAAATCGCGTCTACGGCCTTCTAGATTTCAAAATTTTCTGGTTGAGGCCCCGGTGCGGGTATCTTCGGAGTACGCCTGCAACGACCGCTCTCGGCGGCCCTGCCCCCCCCCCCTCTGCCAAAATTCCGCTGGATCCGCGCCTGGTCACACACTCCCCCATCCCCATCAAAATGCTCCCTGCCATAGAATCGCATCTTGTAGGGTTCATATACTAGCTAGCCTTCGGAATATGCGCTATTTACGTGCGTGAAGCGTAGTGCCGAAGGCGAAGTGACCGTAGCCCTTGATATTCAAGGTGTTTTTATTGGTACAATTGTTTCTTCCAGGCGGGGCCCGCAATGTTGCTGAGAAGACCAAACGTCTTTGGACCACTGGATTCAAAGGATGCATTGCATATATCAAAATGGCAACAGATTATACTCTTGATATCGTGGGCATGGCCGATTCTGGACAGAACCTGGACTCATGTGATACTACAAAAACATAACCACTCACCCTTTTGGTGGGATGTCCAAACAATTCAGATAAATAACCATGAATATCAGATGTGGCATGTACAGGATGCAAATATTGTTCAGGGTTTTGAAATATTGTGAAGCTGTTGAAAGAATCTGCCTTGTTGTACCCTATAAAAATTTCACTGGTGTTTTCGAAATCTCTCTATCAGTACCGACGACCTCGTTGTATTGATACTAGCGGTCTTTCGTAACAGTTAAATTTCCAGTAACTCGTGCTCCGATATGTAACACTTTTAAGGGAACCATCCCTTGGTCTAATTTTTTAAATTTTTTCACGTCGTTGTGAAATTGGGGTCATGAGATCAATCTGGAGGTAATTATAGTGAAGAAAACATCTCCAACATCAGGTTCTTAATGCCTGACTTTTGATTGCAGAATTCGAGGTGAAGTGAGTAAAAGAGTGTCTTTTATGCTCACAGTATTGTAAATGTATATATTTTGCAGACTGGNCTCTCATACTTAATACATCGGCCAAACTGATAGGAATTTTTTGTCATTGTGAGTGAATCTTCGTTGTATCAAATATCTTACACGATGTTTAGTTTATTATACTTAGATTAAGAGCATTACGCCAACTACTCGTAATCTCCAAACGTATCAACAGTCATTTTTCGTGTTGGAATATGTTTACAGATACCGGTTGAAAACTCTTCATGGTCTAGCCCATACTAATTATCGCCACCATTCCGTCTGCAAGTATTTATACGTAGGAGCCAAAACTAGGGAATGTTCACTGATCAGTGATGATGCCAAAACTAGGGAATGTTCACTGATCAGTGACGAATGCCAAAACCAGGGAATGTCCACTGATCAGTGATGAATGCCGAAACTAGGGAATGTTCACTGATCAGTGACGAATGCCAAAACTAGGGAATGTTCACTGATCAGTGATGAATGCCGAAACTAGGGAATGTTCACTGATCAGTGACGAATGCCGAAACTAGGGAATGTTCACTGATCAGTGACGAATGCCGAAACTAGAGAATGTTTACTGATCAGTGACGAATGCCGAAACTAGGGAGTGTTCACTGATCAGTGATGAATGCTGAAACTAGGGAATGTTCACTGATCAGTGACGAATGCTGAAACTTAACTACGGAATGTTCACTGATCAGTGACGTATGCCGAAACTAGCGCGTGTTCACTAATCAGTGACGAATGCCGAAACTAGGGAATGTTCACTTATAAATGACTTGTGCATGTTGTTTCAGATCTTCCAAGTATGGTCAACACTTCTCTATCTTATGAACCAAAACTTGGACTATACGGAGCCTCCCACGGCAGGGGTATTTACCTCGCTTCTTCATCCACTCAGTGTGAGCGGATGAAGAGGAACGAGGTAAACCCCTGCTGTGGGAGATGCACGATAGGGCCAGGTTTTCTCCAACTTACGAGAAAATGTATCTTTTTTTTCCATACATTGCTGGGTGGCCACGAAGATATCCATTCCATAGAGAATATTATTTCATCGTAATTCTGATATCATTTTGAGGCTTTCACTATATAGCTAGGACATTAGTGTTGGATGGTGCTTAACAATTTTCGTGAATTACTTATGGCCAAAACCGAGGTAGGTGATCCGCTTTTACCGCTATCGTATGAGAGTTGAGCTCTAAATTGGGCATCATCAGCTCTCTAGTCGGCATTACATATGTACGTAAATTTAGTATAGAGCAGGGGGGAATCAGAGTGCCGCAGAAAACTTGCACTGCGAAAGAGAGTCACCCTGTGTATCACTTGACGAGCGATTCCGACCGGGGTCGAACTGTAACTTGTATAATAACCTCAGAAGTGACAGGGGCCAATGCTTCCACTTCGCCACCCTGACAGTCCAAACAGCCCGATTTAGGCCTATACAAGTCATGGATGATATTTCCAGGTATGAATCAGGGATGAGATTTTTCCTGATTTATCAGGAATTCCTGATTTTTGGCCTGCCGAAAATGTGTTCCTGATTTAATAATAAGGTTATGTTCACTGATCAGTGATGAATGCCAAAACTATGGAATGTTCACTGATCAGTGATGAATGCCGAAACTAGGGAATGTTCACTGATCAGTGACGAATGCCAAAACTAGGGAATGTTCACTGATCAGTGACGAATGCCAAAACTAGGGAATGTTCACTGATCAGTGATGAATGCCGAAACTAGGGAATGTTCACTGATCAGTGACGAATGCCGAAACTAGGGAATGTTCACTGATCAGTGACGAATGCCGAAACTAGGGAATGTTCACTGATCAGTGATGAATGCCGAAACTAGGGAATGTTCACTGATCAGTGACGAATGCCGAAACTAGGGAATGTTCACTGATCAGTGACGAATGCCAAAACTAGGGTGCATGTTGTTTCAAATCTTCCAAGTATGGTCAACAATTCTCTATCTTATGAACCAAAACTTGCACGATACGGACCCTGCCATATACAGGGGTATTAATTCGCATCTTCATCCACACTCATGTGAATGGATGATTTGAGGTAGACCCCTGCTGTGGGAGGATGCGCGATACGTGCCAGGTTTTCTCCACCTTGTGAGAAAATGTATCTTCCTATACAATTGTTTTTACTTGGTGGCCACGAAGATGTCCATTCTATAAAGAATATTATTTCATCGTGATTCTGATATCATTTTGAGGCTTTCACTATATAGGACATTAGTGTTGGATGGTGCTTAACAATTTTCGTGAATTACTTATGGCCAAAACCGAGCGAATGATCCGCTTTTACCGCTATCGTATGAGAGTCGAGCTCTAAATTGGGAAAACCAGCCCGGCGAAAACGTGAACTGTTGAAGAGAGTCGCCCTCTGTGTCACTTGACGAGCGATTCCGACCGGGGTCGAACCGTAACTTGCATAACAACCTCAAACGTGACAGGGGCCAGTGCTTCCACTTCGACACCCTGACAGTCCAAACAGCCCGATCAGGCCTATACAAGTCATGGATGATATTTCCGGGTATGAATCAGGGATGAGATTTTTCCTGATTTATCAGGAATTCCTGATTTTTGGCCTGCCGAAAATGTGTTCCTGATTTAATAATAAGGTTAACCAAAATTACCGGTAACATGATACAGCTTGAATTGGTGTTTATGGTAACTTGTGGTTTTCCTGATTTTTAAACTCAGGCCAGTCTCATCACTGATGACTGACAAGGGAGATTTGGGGGCTTAATGGACAATGACCCGGTGCTGTAACATAATGTGCCGTTATTGAGAGTTAACCCTAACAGGGGTATATAGAAATCTGTGTCCATGATTCATAAAGTAGAGTAGTTCCTCAACGCTGTTGTTATGGGCCAAAGTGTGATACTTATCTTTTGTGTTGAACAAAGGATAAGTGTCAGACTTAGGCCCGTATTTTAGAATGCTCCTCAACGTAAAGGAGTTCCTCAAGGCTATTTTTCTCCTGTTGAGAATAAATAGCCTTGAGAAACTCATTTACATTGAGGAGCAAAATACGGGCCCTAGACTTACCGGTAAGTAGTTTTATGAATATGGGCCTTGGGCCTATTTCATAAAACCGTGCTAACTAAGTTAGTTGCTAGTTGTGTACATTGGCCTGTAGGCCTACAAAGTGGACAAAGCGTAGCAAGGTTGTATGTATATCGGTCCAGGGATCTGGGCCCATATTCATAAAACAACTTGGGTCTGGGTGTGGCAATTATCCTTTGTTCACCACGAAAGATACGCATCACACTTAGACTTAAGTAGTTTTATGAATATGGCCCTCGAGCACTCACTTTATCAAGCAGAGTATACGCCAACCGAGAGAGGAGAAATTTATGCACAAGCTAGTTTCTTTTAGTGCGAGTGAAGATTCCACTTGGTCAAGTGTCAGATCCACTGAATTTGCACAAACGCCTTATTTGCATCGGCAACTATTTAATTACTTAATCAAAACATTAAGTGTCGGATATACATTTACTGATATTTTTCGTCTAGTATGAAACCTNATATACATTTACTGATATTTTTCGTCTAGTATGAAACCTGTACTGCTGTGTGTTTTCAACGCCAGAGAGATGTTACTGCCATTGGGTTAAGTCGTATGCTTTTCTACATCCTCCGATTGTCGTATTTTGACAGGGACAATGCAAAATTATCTTGAAACTCCTGTATTACTCACTGTCTTTTCGGTGTATTCGCAAAAGGAAAGTATTTGGAATGATCCACGTGCTTTAGCAATCAAAGTGTTCTGAGTGCTCCCCTGGTATTTAATTGCCGCTAATGGTTACTTGTAGTGTGAACGCAGAGCACCAGAACAGTTACAACTGTATATACAATAGTTGACAAATTTTGTAAGTTGTGTAAGTATTCTATAGTTCAGATGATGTGTTTATTACTAAAGAGTTCTGTAGTTGGTAATATTCATTGATGTTGCTGCATGGGAAGTGAACTAAAATATTTATGGAACTGGAAATGTTCAACTCCGTTCAGAACAATGAGTTCGCTACTTGGTGACTCCAGTTCTATTCAATTTGAATTCCAAATCATACAGCCTTTCTATCTTATGTACTGAGTTCCCCAGATTCATAACCCAGTCTTAGATTCCACTGGTTTTAGATTTTAGAACGATGTGACGGACATCAAGAACCAAGTTAGAGAGATTCAACACCACTCGACATGTCGAACTTTACTGAAAGTAATCCGCCTGTATGAACGCTGTTTTACTGTTTCCCATTCGTTCACATGGAACACAGCAGCAGCAGCAGTGAATATTGCACCGATGACGACGTATGATGAATGTGCAGACAGTTTTGATAAGATGTATAGGACGCTATTTCTTCCCGCCATAAATTTGCAGAGACCACTGGGGTACAAGTTTTTCTGGGCACTACTTTTCATTTTGCACTACTCATACATGTATAATCCAGTCGTGGAACGTTGTTGGCTCTCCTGCCATTTTCTGGCATAAAAAGTGAACCTTGACACTATACTCACATTTATAATTATACTCACAAAGGTCAACTGATATTACATTCTTCGGTTCTTTAGTGCATCAGGATTTTTTCATCTCTGGCTCCGTCAACACTCAGTAAATTCCCACAAACTTTCGCTAAATTTCATCAAGTTTTTATCACAAAGGCATCACGGCTTTTTATGCCATCCAAAGCGTTTGAACAAGTTCTCTTGCACTAAAGTGGGAGCTCTAGCTAGAGCCCACACGTGAGGCCATGTTGAAAAATGCGATGCATCGCGTTGTGTGAACCTACGAAAGACATCGCGTAACGAAGTAAATGGAATCGGTTGTGTCAAACTTTCGTGAAAAAATGAATATACCAGGAAGATTGCAACTAAAAAATTATGCCGTTTCGCATGGTTAATGAAATGTGCGTTGAAAGCTGTTGAGTATTAACGGAGCCTGTGGAAAAACACTGATGCACTACGACAACCAATTTGGACAGAGAGCGGGCAACATTGGCAAATCGTGTACAAATTCTAGAGACAGTTTTTATAATTTTTGACGTGCATATATGTTGTTACTGTGCATTTTCAGTGTTCAAACCCAGCATGCAAATGTACAGTCGACTCTCGTTATACCGCCACTGAATACTGTCATTGGTTGGTATATTCCTGGTTTTCTTTATGATAATTCAACTTCATGACTTCGCATTTCTCGTAAGAAAATATAGCTACATACAGTATGTATGTTAGAATATCAAGCTCGGAAAGTCAACATGTGTGACACACATGTACATGTTGGACACATGTCTTAGTATTTTTTACGTGTATTTTTGGGTTCAGGCTTGTGATGTCGGCCAAGTTGTTCCTTGTCACTCTTTACCACAACCTCGGAAGAAGGGTTTTTTTATTTTAGCCATATATATATCATGCCTGGCGACGACATATGTAATCAAAATTTTGTGTGCAATTGAACTCTTTCGTCGTCTTTATTTTGTAATCATGAAAAGGAGCAGTCAGCCGCGCTTATCGCCAAAACACCGCAGCAAAGTTCTAGCGGACCAATACAATAGAAAACTCTCCTCATTGGTGCTCAACCAACCACGAATGTCCGCTGGGCATTGAATTGGACCCTCAGTGACTCCTATTGGTCAACTGACTGACAGCTCCTTTTGTGTTTTTTAGCAATACTCCTAGCAGATGCTATGAATTGGCTTATCTGAGAGATTCACAGGCCATTGGATTCCACGAAGCGGGTCTTCATTACTTATATCATTTGGTTGTCAGTCTCGATTCAACCTGGCGAGTTTCTGGCGAATTTCAATGCTTTATAGCTGAAAATAGTTTCCCCCGCCACCACTTTCTTGACCAAGAACCTCGCTGCCAATGGTGCAATACATTACCTTTATTTGTTGTGAAATTGCATGAGTGTAGGTGAATATATTCGAATTTTGTTCTTGTTCAGTTGAGGACATTGGTGATGGATTAACAAAAGTAACAAGCGGTGAAAAAACTGCACTTTGATGTATTAAAATCATTTGCACGAAAACCGTTTTCGTATGGTGTACAAGTTGGTCTGAATTTCATTTGATTATCATTATTAATACCAACCAGAAGTCATTTCTTGTCATTAATACCATTTGTATTTTTGTGGTAAATTTTCATGTTTGCGACCAACAACAGTAATCAGAGAAGAGTATACCCATGTTTCTGTTCACCACCAAATTTACGTTATGATGTGGATGAGTCTATGAATCCTGGGCCCGGTTTGCACCAAAGGTCGTACATGTGCTGTCTTAAAGTTAAGAACAAAAATGAGTTGCACCATCGATGTCTTAGGACATCGCCCTAACGTTCCTGCCTATACAGTATGGCACGCCAAAGCGGAATTTATTCAACCCTGTGAAAAACATGTCAACATTTGTGAAACACATGTCAACACAACGAAATACCCGACAAACTTGTCGTGTATTTCGTTGTGTTGACATGTGTTTCTCAAATGTTGACATGTTTTTCACAGGGTTGAATAAATTCCGCTTTGGCGTGCCATAATACAGTTACGACATGTCTTAGGGGGTTGCGATAAGAACTTAAGTTTGGTGCAACCGGGCCGTGGTCCATTTTGCCGCCTTTGGGGTAACATTGCCAGGCGCTGGGAATCAACCCGGGGGTGCAGTAATTTTGACATTTTCTGAATTGTTGGTTAGTTTCAATGTCATGTGGAGCTGCCATTTATGGAATCAAAAATTCTTGATGGTATTCTGAATGTAGGCCTGTAGCACTCTCGCATAGGGCCTCCCCCGCGGTGGCGATCAGTCGAGTCAATATAGCGAGTTATCGCGAAGCCCCCGAAACGCCGACGCGAACGTCTACCCTATTGCTCGAGTAGGCCTGCTGTATGATACTTCAAAAATTTTGTTTTATATGTATTTACGGCGCTATTTTGTTATTATACATTACCTCAGCTCTTATGGATTCAAATCTAGTTGCCCAGATTCGTCAGTATTAAATGGGCATTTATGTTTGAAATGTCTAAATATGATGTGTGTTGTCTATCAGTCTTCAGCCGTATTCTAAAATATACTTTCAGTCACTTGAGGGAGAAGTAGGGCACTATATATTGGAGGCATTCAATATGTTTGGGCGTGATATCAATGATTTTATGCGAATCACACATTCGTTTATAAATTCGCATTCATTCCGTTATACTACAACTACATGTATAATCAACCGAGATAATACTGGGCGGAGATAGATGATATTGAGAATTCCGGTTAACTCTTGGTTGCAACACAAAAGGTCGCTTATGTATTACTATACCGGTATTTAATATCTCTGGATGTAATTTGTTCATTCCGATTTTATTTTACGTGTTTGATTATCTTATATATATTGTTTTGGAATAATTTGGAAATTATTAGTGTCCGTGAGTATGAAGTTCACTAGTTAAATAAAAAGCAAGCCAATGCAGGAGAAAGGGAGTTTTAAGTTATAAATTATACGGTACTTTTAATGACTTATTTTGATTACATAACTATCATGATACATTGTACCAGTAATAAAAACACGAACACTCCATAATCATTTTATCTGTAGCTATTCTCTCTGTATAATAATAATGATATTGTAATCTGCTGCATTCTGAGGCGGGCAATCTAGTTCGTTGTATATACGTATTTATGTAGGCCTAGTAATTTTGAAATTAAAGTGAATCTTCTTTGCTTTACTCAGAAATGAGTCTATGTCAGTCAACCCATTCAGGGTTGAGAGGCAGAAATGATGACGGTATCGGGATATAATGTTAGCTATTAATATTGTTGTGTAACAGACTGTTGTGACAAGTTCGTTGATCACAAATTGACGGGATGACTTGTACTTTAAGTGAGCATGGGTTCGTCGTTTGGTTTGAGTTTATGGGGAGGTTTCGAAATCAAACGATAAACCAAAACTTTACGACAACGTTATTTTTCATACTACACATTAACCAGATTTTGCATTGGATTTTCGGTACAAAAATAAAGTTGTCGTTAACGTTTACGTTTATCGTTTGATTTCGAAACCTCCCTAATAGGGAGTTTAAGAAATCAAACGATAAACGTTAACTTTACGACAACGTCATTTTTCCTACTGCGAATTCCCAAGATTATATATTGCATTTTCGGTACAAAAATAACATTGTCGTAAAGTTAACGTTTATCATTTGATTTCTTGAGTTCTCTAGCCTATTCAGTAAAATGGTCCATGAAATGCGGTGAGTATTTCGAGCATATCCTCAAATGATGAAACTTTTATACAACGCTTTCCAT
>NMRB01000828.1:252981-268495 GCA_002633025.1 Notospermus geniculatus | reverse complement strand
GATACGTACTTCAGAGAATCAAGGCCTAGTTTTCAGCACACATTAGAAAAAACGACAGGGAGAGCTCTAATGTATTCAGATGGAGCGCAGTATACATTTTACACTACGCTGACGTCGTGACGTCGGTGCACTTACGTCAAGAATCGCGGCGATGATTTGCGTTTTTCAGATTGAATACAGTGGGGCTTTAAGGTATAGGAATACCTAGCACAAAATAATGCATGAAAAATAATGCAAGGAATTGAAAAGTAGATCAATTCAAAAACCAAAAACATTTTTTGTGTTTTTGGTTTTAGCCACCTGGTGGCCAAGTCAAGAATTGAATCAGACCGCCATTCTCCAACTCTGGGTTGGAGAATGGTGTGGTGGCACCAGCTGTCGAGCAAAGTGGCCATACCGTAGTCCTTTAATGAGAATAACTTCTAGTCAAATGTGACTCTCTGACGTCAGTTTAGTCAACTGATTATTTACCTGGCCCAAGAGCATTCTTCACTTGAGGTGATATCTAACTGTGGGGAAGTAGTTCATCCTTCGAGAAGACAGCCTTGAAATAGAGCGTTGCCCTTCTATGGGTGATTCTCAACCTCTCTCTGATAACTTTCTGCCAACGGCAAGGAAAAATAGCTTTTTTACATTCTGACAACGGCTGGGAAAATTGTGAGTACCCAATACATCACTTCTGCTACATCAAGGCCACATCAATTGATCCCAAAGGTTGTTGGTATAACCTTGGATTTCATCATTTGCCTGAAAGTAAAAATAAGTGATATCATATAGCACAGCATTGCAAGGAACTCCCACAGGAACAATAGGCATTGGGTATAGAAAGTGAGGAGTCATGATAGAAGACAATGATATGTTTTGAGAAAAAACCGCAGGTGAATGGGGATCCCAGCTACAATACAGGGCAGCACACCGAAACTCGGTCCTATTCATCGTTTCTATGACGTAACTCCAACAGTGTCCGCCACTGCTGACGTCACCGTAATGACGCAAAGGTGGTGGGCAAAATTCATTGCTTTGCTGAAGAAAGCTGGTGGGCAAAACGCGCAACGTCACAGAACGACGTAGGCCTGGGCCTACGTCAAGGATATGATGAATACAATGGATGCCTTTTGTGTGGGAAATTGATCAGGACCGGGATGTCAGTTTCATTTCAATAGTTTAACCACTAGTGACACCTATTTTGAGGCAGTGGGCTATGGGCTAGGGTCCCCATTGGTAATCATTTGGGGTTTGGCTTGATCACCAGTCACACCAACTGCATGGGCTCAGCAAATTGCAAGTCCAATTAGCACTGCCAAATTGTTATCAAATTTTCTGAGTATGCTGAATAAGGGCTTACATGGGTATTTTGTATGAAAGTCCTGCATACTGAGAAAATTTCATCAAAAATTTGTCAGTTAGATCGGGTATTCAAGAGTTAAGTAAAGAATACTAGTTTCCTTGCATAGAATGACAGTACCACCCTTGGCTATAAATAAGACACCTCTAGATTCCTTTTATTGGTACCGGTTCCGAATTTTTCCTGGAAATGATTGTGTTACTTGAGCCATAAAACCATGTTCCTTCTGGCAAACTGATGAATTTATATGCAACTAATAAGCAGCCAGCATCAAAGATACTAATTACACAAAATAAAAGAAGCTGGCTAGAACTGATGTGAAAAAAATCACGTCTGTCTGATAGGTAAAATCCAGGAAAAATGATTCAATCCAGACATAAAAAGAAAAAAATTCTCGAAAAGTGATTTGCCAACACCACACAAGCACAGCAGTCGCTTGTGTGTCGTTTTTGTGCTTCATTTTGGATTTCCACACAAACACAGCAGTCATTGAGACTGCCAACCAAACACAAGCACAGCAGTCATTAAGACTGCCAACTGAACACAAGCACAGCAGTCATTAGGACTGCCAACTGAACACAAGCACAGCAGTCATTAAGACTGCCAACTGAACACAAGCAACAAAAGCAAAGCAGTCATTAAGACTGCCAACCAAACACAAGCACAGCAGTCATTAGGACTGCCAACCAAACACAAGCACAGCAGTCATGCCAACCAAACACAAGCACAGCAATTATTGAGACTGCCAACCAAAGCACAGCAGTCATTAAGACTGCCAACCAAACACAAGCACAGCAGTCATTAATACTGCCAACTGAACCCAAGCACAGCAATCAGCATGACAGTCCAAGACTTTCACATCCTCAGGTCCCTGCAAATGAAACGATCATTAGACCAAAATAAAAAAAAATTCTAATTAGGGAACATCATTGATTGAAATCCTATACATCTAAAGATGATTCATCATCTCACACACAAACCCACTCCTCAGTGTCCTTGTTAACGATTTGATCTTACTAAATACTTCACTGTGACGCCATAGCTTCAAAGAATTCAACAAGTGCCTCAACATAAAGTTACTTATTCCAAGTCATAATTCAAAGTGCCTTGAAAAGGATCAAAAGAAGTAACATTTCAATAATTGAGTACATTGCAAATATATAAGTGGATTAAATATAATCAAACTTAAGTTAAAAGGAAGAGGTTGTTTGATGTCACTCTCTTTTAAACAAATCTTCTTGATTTCTTCCCTTCTGTACAATAGTATATTATTTCACAAGTAATTACAAAAAGAAATTGTTTATTCCTAATGAGGCACTTTGACAAGAGAATGCTCTAGTTGATCATCTGACTAATTTGAGTCAAAAGCTTTAAAGTTAAGACTGTAAAATGCCCTTAGCACACTTAAACCCCTTTCACACCAGGCCTACTTAGAGTGCGTAGTGCGGCGAACCGACTACGTCGAGCTAACGCTGTGCCTACGCTGGCCTACGTGGCAATATGCCGAGGGACACAAAGGGAGTCGCGAGATGGGACACAAAAAATTAAACATGTTTAATTTTTTCGCGTACTTTTGGTGTCGAGCACTCGACGCAGAAAGTACGCAGTTTTTACACAAGTCTATGCAACACTACGCTACTGTACGCCATGCCTACGCAATAGTACACTACCCAACAACAGTACGACGAAAAAGCCTTTGAAGCTGGTGTAGGTACGAAAGGTACGAAGGTATAGGTACGAAAGGGCATAGTATTGCTTACTTTTGCTTAGTGTGGGTTCAGGGACTACGCCGATCCTGCATGTAGCAACATTTATTTCATGAGTACGCAGCCTAATTTCAGCATACTTGGTACGCCACACAACACAACTCTACGCAGGTCCGGTTTGAAAGAGGCTTTAGAGGGAAGAGCAATATCTCACTTCACGGTGATTCAGTAAAACTGTCTCTTGAATAGTAGCTACTTGTTCTTTTAAATCTTTACACACCAGACATTTTTTGATCACCCTGTGAAGTGTGACCACAGCAGAATAAACAACCTGTGCTGTGCATAGCCAGGAACCATCCCCATCCGTACACTCATGCTGGCCCCAGTTCATGTAGTTGTTGCTAACACAACTCGAGAACGCAACCCGAGTCGAGCCAAGAATGTGTTCTTCTCAACCGTCTGCTGAGTGGGGAGTGAGAAGAACACGTTCTTGGCCCGACCCGGGTTGCATTCTCGTTGTTCGAGACTGCCGTTCTCGAGTTGAATCAGCAACTACATGAACTGGGTCAGTACGAGTGTTGTCAAGAACAAGGATTTGAATACGCCCATGTGTTCAAGATCAGCCCAGGTCCACTTCATTTGTACCGTTTAGACTGCTGTGATGACTCACCGCGCAATGTCCCTGAAGCATCGCTCTCCATTCAGTGGAGGTAAGAAACTCGCGTGGAATCATGCAGAGTTTTCCCGCAAGTGATGCAACGACAAACTGCGCGCATGCTCAGTACCGTCCCAGGTAAGTCAACTCGGTTCAGTTTGCCGCGTGTCAGGTCTACACTGCACATTTGGTCGGGGTACCGTACTCGGTCCAGACCGAGACCACCACCTCCTGCGAGTCTTGTGGTCCGGACCGGTTACACTTGACAAGTTTACACTGCCAGTTTTTTTGCTGTACTGCACTCGGTCCAGTCCGAGTTCACTTGATTTTTGGCAGTGTACAAAAACACGGCTGAAGAGAGTTGCCCTCTCTATTACACGAAGAATGCATCTGACCAGGATTCGAACCCAGAACCTTGAAGGTGACAGGCACTGAAGTTCCCACTGCACCACTCTGACAGCCTGGCTTGGATTAAAGGTGATGCTGGATGAAGCCTTTGAGATTATAAATAGGCCCTAACTAAGTACCGGTAAGCTTATATGAGCATCAAAAGGTTTATAAATTTTGCAAAAGGTAAATAGTTCTGTGCCAGTAACAGGAACTCCCCCATCAGCACGAGTCGTGAGAAAATAGCAGATCTCTTAGCAACATTCGAGAAGATTCACTCCCTTGGCTTAAAGGTCTTTATCAATTCATCACATTAAAAGAAACAACGCCCATGGCATCAGTAGCAAAATAACATCATATAATCATAGATAATCCAAAAATAAAGCAGATTTTCTTAGCAATCCTTTTTGTTTGTAACAAGCACTTGACGTCTGCCTTTTAACTGTAAGTTCTAGAACTTTTGGAAGTATCTTCAAACATAAGTAACATGATAAAACTACTGACAGGTTTTTGCTCTGCTACTGAGATAAACTTTGACGTCGCCTCATCGACGTCGCGTCCTCCGTGAACCGGATGCCGGGTCAGATTGCCTCCAAACATCTTTAAAATATTTACAATCAAATTGCACTGAACTGAATATGAATGTTTAGGGCCAGAGAGGTTTTATGGAAAGGTGGTTTAGAATAGAAATGGATACCTCACTGTCGGTATTGGTCGTATCATCAAACCCGCTCGGGTGAAGCTGTCATTCCGACCTAAACCCTCGGCGAAGCACCACGGGTTTAGGTCGCGAGTTTGGTGAGACGACCAGTACCTCCAGCTCAGTATCAATTCCTTAAATAGAAACAAATGATGCTGAGGGAAGCTAAAAAGATACAGTTAAGCAGACTTAATATTGAGGTATCTGTGATTAAGGTGCCACACCCACAAGAAAGATTTACTTGATGGGAGGTGTTATTAACCTCTGTTTGGCCTAATGGGCAGAGAATCTCAATACGAAACTAGTCATCATCACAACATTAACTTAATAATTACGCCTTAAGAAAAAGGTACTTTAGTTCTATATCCAGCTCAGGTATTGATTAACCATAGAAACTATTTCCTACGGATAAGAAACACTTTTATCGGTACTTCTCATCTCAAGTTTGAGTTAAGCCATATCAAATGTACAAGGCGATATAAAAACTGGCACCTTGTTGAGACAAATCAATTGCACTTCGTTGATTTGTCATATTCTTATTGGCCAGCCGGTGGGGTTTGTTTTGTTTGTATCACATGAAATATTTCCGATGTACTTTATTGGCAATAATTTCTTATAGTACAATGTTTTCTCGTGCAAAAAAGCATACTGTGATACTAACTTTTGCAGACGTTAGTGTCAATAAATTGTTGTCAAAACCCATAGATTTTCAGAATCATTGTAACCCAAACTTGATTCTAAACTGGCGGACAAGCATCGTGGAACACCCCTGGACAGGAGTAATGGCAACATGGTTCCTCTGATGAATTTAGGCAATGGTCGCAATGTTGTATCCGACACCTGGCCAGTGTTTCATAAAGTCACTTTAAGCTGATAGTACCTTTAACCAAATGGAAAATGCATTAAGTTAATGGTACCATTAGCCTAATTAGCCTAAAGTCACTATATGAAACAGGCCCCTGACCTTGAAAAGGTACAAGGTTGGGAAACCAGTTAAGGGAACACCTAATACAAGATCATTCTAGTATTAGAGGCTATAGTGGTTGATGAAACTGACAACAATTTTCTATGAACTGTATGTAGATACTGGTAGCGGTTGTGATTCAGGTATGAATATCAAAATTCAAATCAAATATCATCAAATATCAAAATTGCTGATGAAAAAAGAACAGATACTGAGACAGGGCAAAACACTGTGTATCAACTTGGGTTTATGTCAGGGATAGAATACAGTAGAATTAACAAAATGAGTAAATCCAGATGACGCAGAAACTGGCAAGACAAGAAATTCTAGAATATGATTCAACTTTGTTTGCTACCTGAAGCGGCATGATCAACAAAGAACATCCCTGGGAATTAATCAAATCATATGAGAACAGTCATCGCAACAAAGAAGTATGATTTATCTATTGAGCAAATACTTATGGTAAACAGAGTGGGGCTTCCCTTTCATCAAACCAGAGAAAGTAACAAGTTGACAGCAAGGTTGCACATTCTCTCAAAGTCTCCAAACAAAGGCGATTTTTAAGTGTTTCTATATTTTGTGTCAGGTGTATCTGCTTGGGGTGTGGCAAATAGAAAATCTTTCAAGTCGAGGGGTGAATATAATTGATTGGGTTCTGCCATGGTAGTTTTCAGAAGCCCTACACATCCAAGTGAACTTCCCCACCGCTGAGTTGGTGATTTTTCTGAAAATTCTCAATCCGGTCATGACATTTCCTGCGACTCTTGAACACATCATTTGAAAATGTGGTTCTGAGCATTGAGAAACATGACCAACAAGATTCAGAAAATTTTTCTCGGGGACGCCCNGTCTGCCTACAATGACCGCCTTTGGCGGCCCTGCCTCCCTCTGCCAAAAATCCTGGATCAACGCCTGTGGTCACTTCTACATGTATACATTTTGACCTCAGTTATCAAGACACACTCACAATCAAGGACAGAATCTGTCGGTCCGAGAGTGTCCTTAAGAGTAATGTTCCACTGAGAAAACCTGCCACACCCTGCACATGACAGTGAAACCCCTCAACATCTTCACTGTACAGGGTGGCCCAGAGAAAATGTCCTTCAAACAATAGATAAACAACAGACAAGAGCAACGCAGATCGTGGCATATGCCCCGCATGTATGTTGAGTTGGTTTTCCCTCAACATGTAGACGGAATTTAATCAAACTGATGAAAGAACGATGTTCCCTGAAATCAAGGGAATATGATTTCAAGATGATGGCTCTGGCAGCCATATTGTAAATTGGAAAGCGGCCATTTACGAAAGGAACCTTCCTCTAGTCACCCCCAACTTACACACAAAAAATCCTTATGATCAGACATGTGGTTCTCCCTGAAATTGAAGGAATCTGATTTCAAGATTGCGGCTCTGGCGGCCTTATTGTAATTGGAATGCGGCCATTTTCGAAAGGAACCTTCCTTTGGACCAACTGCTTTCTTTTAAATGATTCGAAATGGGAAAGTTAACGGCCGGACGCTGACGCGCTGACGCCGGACGGACGTAACGGGTGACGACATAATGCCCCCTTTCTGTTGAAGCGGGAATGTTCAAAGAGCACTGGACCACCCTGTCACAAGTGGACTATATGTAAGACTCAAAAGTGAACCAACATCCTATGCGCAAACTGGCACTAATGAAGTCCTTTCATGCATAAACTTTGCTGAAAATAATCAGAACAAAGAAGCCCCTGAAACAAAGTTGACACACTCATCTTCTCTTCTTTATTGATAAAACGTATTGATTTTAGGTGATATTTAGGTTCAAGAAAAAACACAAAGGACGCGGATAATCAGAAAGGCTCAAGAATAACAAAATAAAGCCAAAATTAGAAATTTTCATGAATATTTGAAGGTAAAGCAACTTTGACCCAATTTTACCAGGGGTTGAACTTCAAGGTTAAAGCACATCATACGTAACAAATATATTTGTGTATTTAATTCGAAAATCAATTATTCAAATGAACGATCGTCTTTAAAAAAATATCTAAACTGCCTACCTCATCAATTTCTTTCCATCACGTGGAAAGGGCTATAATATGGTTTGATACATCGGTGTAAAGTTTGGTGTTTCTAGGTCAAGCACTGCCAAAGTCACCTTGCCCACCCATCTCAGCTCAGATCTTTTCATGTTCTTCATAATCCAGCAGTGATTACAGTTGCCTGAAGGAAACAGACTGAAACGATAAATAAATAAAGACATGCTGATATAGACAGAAATCTTGCTTTTCTTTTAACTAAATTACGAGACCATATAATAATGCATCACCTAGAGCAAATTAAGATCAATATTGTATTGGATGCGATTTTTGTCACCCACAACAACAACTGCAGGCAAGACAGGTGAATCAAGATACCAAATGATGAGCAAAATGTGGGAAGAGGATGAGAAGAACCGCATAAGGCCACTACAAAACAAGTTTACCTTGTATCGTATTGCATTGTTTTGTATTATATTTGCCATCAGGGCCAAAGATTTTTATCATAGCAGTGGTTACACTACATAAATCCCCATGCTTTCCCCGGGGATTTTGCAGTTACACCTGTAAATCACCGAGTCTAAATAGACCCGTGTCTGAAAGCCCCGTGCTTATTAGCCCCATCGAGATCGAAGGGGGTATTTTAGACACGGGTATTTTATGTAGTGTAACCGCGAATTCCCCGTGTCTACCTGTAGTTCCAAGCACCCCAACAGACGGCGATACAAATCGATGAGTCATGCACATGCGTATACAGTGTTTCCGCCAGAGGGTACGCAGGGTACGCTGCGAGTACCCTCAAAGGAACAGAAAAGGGCCATTTTCTTTAATTTCATGGGATTTTTTGCTGATTTTGAAGAACTGCATACCCTCAAAAATATTTCTGGCAGAAACCCTGGTCTAGGTTATTTCACGCCTCCAGTAGCCACTTGATTACGGAGAGTTGCCTTCATGCAGTGCCCCTATCGCCGGGGTACGGAACTATTACCAATCGCATTTTTAGTGGTGTAACCGCTTGCCGTGTCAACGCCGTGTTTTTCTGGTTCGGAAAAACCCTGTGTCTCAAAAAGCACGGGGATTTTAGATAGGTGTAACCAGGGCTTACATGGCCTTATGGCATGATCTGACAAAACCCTTTAAAGACTAGACAAAGAAAAAGATGATAAAAAAAATCCAATACCCAACTTAACTGAGATGCATTCTTTAGCAACCTTCCAAACAAACAGTCCAAATGATTTTCAATTAAATTGATCATCGGATCACAAGAACAAGCCCTTCTTTCAGAGTGTACAAAAGAATATCGATCTCAAGAACACGCCTCCCGGACAAAGACACGTAAAAAATTTCAATACCTCACACTTAATTCTGGCTCGATATAGACCTATTGTGAAGTATTCTCAAGTAGACTTAAAATCTCAAGGGATTTGTTCTCAGTTTAATGTTTTCCAGTAAATTGATCCAAAGGTGCCCACACTTCTTTTTACATATCCCTCACAGAATATTGATCCTCTATTAAAGACACTCTACCCAAAGGGTAAACAGAAATAAATCGATTATTTCTTATCTTATCGACTTTGAATTCATACACCCACTTTAAGTGTCTTCCTAAGCTAGGCATGTCCCATGCCCTTAAGTGATATTGCTGACCTTTTATAATGTTTACTGTCCACGTCTGCTCCTGTTTTCAAGCTTTGCATCTTTGGCCCTTTCCCCATTCCAGCAGAAACTTTGTCGCAAAACATTCATTTTAGCTCACCCTACTCAGACCAGGCGCGTAGCTAGCTTTTATGGCCTAGGGGCAAAAGTGATTGAGTCTGAAGAGTGAAATCAGAGGGGGGTCTGGGGGTCCTCCCCCCCCAAAAAAAATTGAAAATCTACATCCTCTGAGATGCATTTTCCCCACACCTGACACCACGATAACTCGGCTTAAAGAGGGAAAATGACCTTTTAGAGGAAAAAGTAGTTTTGTCCCTTTTTGCTCTGCAGGGAGGGGGGCATTTACGCCCTTTTTGCTCTGCAGGGAGGGGGCATTTATCCCCTGCTCCCTCAAGCTACACCCCTGCAGACTGTTTATCAAAGCTGTCTTCAGTATATAATTGTCTACAACCAAAGCAATCTTGCTCCACCTTCTAAGACTCTGCGACAACATATACAATTCCAAGACACTCCTTCTTCAGAAATCAATGCATAAGAAATACTACATGAAATACTTAAGCTGTAATAAGATGCAGTCACGACGCTCTTCCACTTGTCTGAGCTCAATAGCAACACCCCTTGAGGGAGCACAATCTGGTCATCTCGCTTTGAACCAAAGTGCCATTTTCCAACATCTCCACTTTCTCAATGAATACATCCTATTCACTTTGTCTTAAGACGCTCCACCCATGACAAATAAAATTACTAGAAGGAGATGTGAAGTAATGTGATCTATACATTCATCGTATCAGTCTTGAGTATGACGATATTGGGTGGAGAAAGCAAGACGTGTGCAACATATATTGAAATGTGTTGTATCGTTTGGAAGCTTCATAACTCTTTTGGATCTTAAGCTTTAGGCTATACTATGGTGTGGAGTCCACGACAGGCTACTGTCCACCTGTGCAGGGTCTTTTACTTGCCCTGGCATAGACACTCAGGTGTACATGTAAATGATCATCTACGATGCCATTTCTGGCCAATCCTGTTAAAACCTTGTTGGTTGCAAGAGCAGGGGTCCGCACTCCTGGATCCATGCCAGCTACCTTTGACGACATATCTTCTGGATATAAACCCAATCCCTCATCTCCCATTTTGTCCATCTGTGTCTCATAGAAGCAGTTTTTTAATCGATAGTCATGACATTCATCAATCCCAATATACAATACAAGATTTAGCAAAACCAACGGCCATCATGACCAACAGCCACAGGCTGATGGTGGCATATTTATCGTCTTTTACAACAATAATAAGAAAGGATTGTTTCTTGTGAATAGAAAATAAATGGAAGAAGGCGGAGTAGACGATAGGGGTGTTGGCTTCATCCTCCAAGACATATTAATCAATGACTCAACAACGCTGGAGTCTGGGCGACACTTATTGACAAGACAATTAGGAAATGTAGCTCCCGGCTAGTGATGCAGAGAATTTGATCTAAGACGACTGCAGCCTCCATGCATCAGGTGTGTGGTCGGATTCTCACGTCTAATTACTGGCAGGAGTCCGCCCTTTTCCTGACGGGGTATAATGGTTATTGACAGTACTTCACAGTGGCAGTTCTAGGTGTACTTGGATCTATTCTTTGTGTGGACATCAGGGATCGGGTGACTCGATGGTCACGAGATGATGCACACAGGAAACGTTTGCGTTTATGTCCGATTGATCGCCTTGAGTGTGGAATATGGGTGGTGCTTGAGAGGAGGTCCTTAGATCTACAGGTACCCTGTGCTAATGCTGCATTTTATCCAGCAGTTATAGCCTTATTTACACTACAAAGAGAAGTCCGGGTCTTAATTTTCAGGTCTGGACTCATTTGAAGTCCGGGTTTGTCCATCAGAGCACTTACACTACAAATCCAATTACATGTAGTATGAAACCCAGCGATCGCAGGTGAATTTGGAGGTCACATGCGCAGGTCACCCAATGTAATAACACATGTAACTATCGCAACGGCCTCTGTTGCCGGGTCTAGAACTAAGATAATTGCGCTTACACCTGAAGTAGAAGACCGGGTCAAGTCCGGACTTGATCTAGACCCACTCATGTCATCCAGGCTTAGAAGTCCGGACTTTGTAGACCCGGGCTTCATTACGCCCGCATTTTTTGTAGTGTAAAGAGGAGAAGTCCGGACTTCATTTGTAGTGTGCGTACGGCTTATGAAAACATGCTAATGTCAAATTCAACATGCGACACCTATTGTACGGCACAGTAAATATTTCTTCTCTCACTGCATCTACAAAACATTGGGTCCGGCTACAGTTCCACATTGATTTGTGCAAACTATTTCTTTTTTTAATCCACACCAAATTTGGATACATAAATAGAAATAATTGAGTCACTTTTTGATTTGATTTGATTACACCAAACATAAACAACAAAATATTGGGAAGAGTTTCAGCTCTGTGATTAGTTACCTCTCTGCTTGAAGAAACAGGAAGATGACATTATCCTTCAATCACAAGAGACCATTTTCAGCGAAAGCGTTAAAAATGTGTCGCGGAGGATACTTAATGGATTTGTGCTCTGGAAGCTTGTAAGTTGGGAAGAAAATCCATAACAAACCTTTGATGTTGAGCACTAAATTTAGGTAATACTATTGATTCATACACCATTAGAGCTAATAACTTTTAAGATGCCTTTTGTCGGGTCCATTTTTGGCGTAGACAATGGATAGATGATATCTAAACGCCTTTGTAGTAGACCCTAGACAAAACATACAATGGCTAATCTAAATATTTTGATTTGGTATTTTTATGTGTTTCACTGCATTGATTTCATATGTCAAGGCTCACACGTTAGGTGAATCGGGTAAATAATAGGGAGGTTTCGCAAGCGCCTGGTTAGGCCCTACGACGACGTTTATCTATTGTGTGGGTATATCCAAACAATAGATAAACGTCGTCATATGGCCTAACTGGGCGCTTACGAAACCTCCCAATTAACTGTTCACACAGGCCTTCTGATTTTATTTTTGAATGGAAAATGAAGCATGAGAAATGACAAGTGAGCAGCTCATTTCTAGGTAACAACAGCCTAAACCCTAGCGTAGGCTACATCACACTTGCGACTGGAGACAACTAGTCGCCACTGAGCTACTGGTGACTGGGAGGATCTAGCGGGAACTGGAGGCGACTGATCAGTCGCCAGAAACAGGCGATGTACGCACCCTTGCGACTCGCTCGAACTGAGATTTTGCCAGTCAACGCGAGTTGCACATGTTCAACTTTCTAGCGACTAGTTGTACCCAGTTTCGTTCAGTCGCTGCGATGTATGCGGGCTTGCGACAGTGCCAGTTTTCTGAACGAAACCTAGTCTCGTTGAGTCTCAACCCCCGGATGTTACCTGAGTTGCTGCCAATCGCAAGTGCAACCTACGCGGTCAGGACATAACGATTGATTGGATCCTGATGTGTGTGCAGCACGTACATCACCAGTGACTGATCAAATCAGTTACTTCCAGTCGCAAGTGCGATGTACGCCTGGCTTAAGCGCATTGGCCCGATTTTTTTCACCAGCAAAGCATTGAAATTGATCTTGTCTTTTTGGACATCGATGAATCCAAGGTCAAGAGTGACACTGACATGCCCAAAAGGGGCAGAGAGGGCATCAGATATCAGGACAACATAATTGCCAGCAAGTGAAAAAATATATGAGGGTCAATCAATTAGCGTATGCTCAGTTTGCAAGCAAATTCTGAATTTTTTTTCCAACCAGCATAATACATCGGGCATGAGCAACCTTGAACAGGATACAGCTATTGTAAGATTGGGTACTCTATACACAAAACAGGTCGAATTTCAAAGCTGGAAGTTGGCAGAGCAATTTAAGAAATTATCACAATATTACAGTATCTGCTTTGAAAAATACATTATTGTGAGGGGGACAGCCTCAAGTAAAGCTGCTTTCCAAGGTTTTTTTACCATTGGTGATTATGCCCTCATTTACTATTCAACAACAAAGGATGACACCACTGGTGGCAAGTCTCATCTTTTTCACAACCTGTAATTTCTGCCGATATTTCTTTTATAAGCTGATAATAATGGCGGTCAAGTTTTGGTGGATGAAAAAGGTCATCTCAAATTACGGTAAAGAAACGTAGATCAATAGCTCCATTATCATCACTCCCCACCTGAGACCTCGTAAAGAATGCATCGGGATATCCACAATGGGAGGGAAGACCTAGAGTTGCCATCAACTTGAGTCATAGGGGTGGTATTTTGTGGCATGCTACAAATCCTTAAGATGTTGAAAGCAATCAACGTGTTACCAGTTCAAAGAAGAGCGATCTCTCGAGGGAACTGGACTGTAATGTGAAGGCAGGATGGCTTTCAGTGGCTCACTTCAATCCCCTAAAGCTAAATGTCTGAGACAGCTACTATACTCACCTGTGAGCTGGACCACCCTTCAGTAGAAAGATGCAAATACAGGAACANGTCTGGGGGCCTTTGCCAAAAATATTTTGAAATCCAGAAGGCAGTAGACTCGATATGCAAACAGAGGAACATTTTTATTTTTTGTAAGCTTACATAACCCAAATTATCATTCAGGACAACAGGGGCTTCATTTAGCAAGGGTTTTTTCCAGGGTATCTTTGACAACCATGTTCAGTTCTCATTTCCACTTATTTTGTCCTCTGTGATCAGAACACATTTGAGTAATGATGGCACTTTCTAGTTTCACTGGCTTCAGTAGTTTGAGTAATTCAGTAAAGTTAGATGAAGTCACCAGGTTGAAATTAGAATTTCAGTTGGGCCTTAATTACAGAGCTTTCACAATCCCCCGCCCCCCACAGACCTACGATTACATTTAGGTCATGATATTCTATTGTCTGAGTACCCAAACAATAGATATCGTTGGCCGAACTGGGCGGTTGCAAAAACTCACTATTGTAACTCATCCAACAGTGAATCTCATTGAAAGGACAATTCTAAGTCATCTTATATTTCACATTTGGCTCTAAGGGCAGTATTTTATAACCTGTCCCTTAGTTGGGGGTTATATCCATGGGTATCAGCGCCCTTCAGCGATGCCCTTTGAATTGTCAGACATGTGGCCTATTTTGCCTTGGAACAAGTTAGAATACCCTTCTTTGACAATTACATTTCGCACAACAACTTTAACTTTATTATGAAAAATTTTGTTTACAATTAACTTATTTACTCTAAACAACTGCCAGTCAATTTAAGTGGTCAAGATGTGAGTCAATCATCTGTCACTGTCAATTAACAGAAACAGCAGCAAGATGTGTCAGACCGTATCAATATGAGTAGCCCAAACTGCAGGTATCTGAAAGCAACATGCAGAGCCACCTGTTGGAAAAAGGAGGAAACACAACTCCAGTCGCCTGGCTTACAAACAACAGTGAAACCTCTCTACTAAGGTACAATGTGTAAATGTTGTCTAAACCAGTGTACCGGTACTCAGGTTACAGGGTTAGGATGGTTAGCGGTGACAGTTAGGGTCAGGACAAGGTTTAGGATTAGGGGAGAGGTCAGTGACAAAAGGGTTGAGGGCCAGGGTTGGGGTTGGGGTTAGGGTTAGGGGCTTGGTCTAGGAATTATCCTGTAGGATCAGGACTGGACGACATTCACCCATTCAGCTCTACTAATTATGTGACAATCATTTCAAGCAGAATATTTTCTTCCATTTTTAATTTAAGTTCAGTTGTCTTCCAATAAAACTGATGACAGATCATCATTCTGAATCATGGATTGCACGAATGAAGCACTTAATTGAGAGGCACGCTCACTGAATACGGGGTAACTCAAAATCGGCACTGATTTTGGAGTTGTTTAGAGAGGTGTCCTACTGGCAGACGTGTGAAAAGGGAAATACTTGTCTGAACACATAATCATCCTGAAAATCAATCATAGCTGCAGTATTAGTTCATATGTCCAGAATGTTGCCGGCAGGGGCGGATCCCAGATTTGGGAAAAGAGGGGGCGCCCTGTGGGCTAGGAACATTGAAATTTGCGCCCAATTCCAGAATTTCAAAGTCGATTTTGCAGATTTGTCGGCCAAAAGGGGAGCAGTGCACCCGGTGTG
>NMRB01000828.1:236831-248519 GCA_002633025.1 Notospermus geniculatus | reverse complement strand
ACTACAAAACTCAGGAAGAGCAGAGTAACACCTCGCAAAGGTTATGATGCAAGAAAACTGAATGAATCAGACATGCGGTATCACTCGTCACGACGCGTCCGTCAAAAACTAAGGCGCTATCCATCTGACAAGGAAAACTTTGATATTTTCATTTTGGCCCCCTAGTGGAAAAGCGAATAATCAGATTGCGCTGAAATTTCGTTTGCAAGCCACTACAAACTAGAGGTACATATACAAAGTTTCAACGTGATAGCTCACGCCATTCTCAAAATACAAGCCTTTGAATATTTTCACAAAATGCCCCCTACTGGCCAAAATAGGAATTGCATCGCACCAAAAATCAAACTTGACCTAGATTTTGTGGTCATACACACCTATATGCAATACGAAAATGATCCGTCAAAAACTGAAGGCGCTATCCATCTGACAAGGGAAAAGTTTACGGACACACGCACGCACGACAGACCACCACTAAAGGCGCTAAGCACAGCATGAGCCCTTTTGGCCTACCGGCCAAGCGGGCTAAAAAGAAGGCCTGTAATGTGTTGTCGATTGGTCAGACTCAAATGTAGCTCCCCTGCCAGGCCCGGCTTTTATATACTCCCTCCAAGACCGCGTGAGCCGTGTCAGACCGTGGTAGAACACAATGCGCAGTATCGCGCCGGGCCCATAAACCGTCGCACACTGGGACGCGTCGTGATTGAACGCGACAAAACGGCTACCATCCACCCTCGCTCGCCATGAGAACCGTAACAAAACATGGCAGAACGGGACAAAACGCGCAGCAACTGTGAAGCAACTGTGACAAAATGTGCACTAAATGTGGCAGAATGTGACAAAACTTGAAAGGACGATGAGATCCCGGGGAATACACATGCTTCCCGTTCCACTACGAACCGTCTCCAAGTTTTGTTACGGCCTACTACGTACTGTCACGTTTTGTTGCATTCAGCCCGTTTTACTCCGGCCTACTAGGTTTCTCATCTGCACAATGACTGCCATGGCAAATTTTTTGACAGTTTAAAAATCTGGCCCAGCATTCACGGCAATCACTGTCACATTTGCCCATCCCGTCCCCCGCGTTGTCTCACGTCCATCCCGTTTTGTGCACAGTGGCCTGAAACGTGATTGCACATAGGCCTACTTAGGAAAAGGTTCCAATGGTTCTTTGGTTACACTTGTCGAAGGAATTTGACATGGCCCCAAGAGAAGCAAATATGATTCTTAAGCCTAAAGGACAAAACTGGTCAAGCTTCACAAATTCGGCAGGAACCTTCAAAAAAAGTCCCATATGGGCAATTATAGGGTTAATTATCCATTCTCAATTATTTATTCTATCCATGTTTGTGCTAGATTTTATTCCCAATGATCTTCCTGATTCTCAATAACTCCCTCCAGGTACAAACAATCTAAACGCACAAAAATTTAGCGTAAAAGAAGAAAATAAAAGAATTACCATAGAAACTATGTGTTGTGTATCTATATCGAAGCCTGGGGCTAGATTCCTCATAGATTTGAGGGCTCGAAAGGTTTCTTCTAGCAGTCAGAAGTATTGACACATGCTCCTTCGGGAGATAACTTTAATAATCAATTTTTTATTTCCGATCTGACCCTGAAGGTTTCTATGGAAGACCAAAAGAAGAGCTCTTCTACAATAAAATTCCTAAGGGGAAGATGGAAAAAATGTCCACATAAAATAATAAAATGGTATGTGTTAGGAAAACTATTCAATGAATATTCAATAAAAGTAGAGCATCAAATTTGGTGACGTGGCTCGTGGTAAGTTTGGAGTTAATCTGTAGTACTTTGCACAACTGACCTACCTTTATCCGCATACGTCACACAGAAGGTACACTTCAGTTCACTGCCTACAGTACGGGTGCATCACGCGTCTTCTGCGTGACGTCCGTGCACCATGGGCGAATGACATTTTGTCTTCACAATATGCCCTCTATGACATGACAGCGCGCGATGTCCGCGGAAGATACGAGGACGGTACTCGCATGACGCTGCATGTGGTACGCAGATGGTGCACGGTGCGGAAGGGAGGTCAGTTGTTCAACGTACGGTAACTGTCGGCTACATTTTGGGCTGAAAGTACAGCAATACTGCAAATTTCATAAGAAGCATGGAAAATTTCCTGATATGGGAGCCCCCCTAAGTGAGATGGACCCATTGACAGTTTCAGTTATGTAAGGGTCTTTTTCTGCCCTCTAACCTATCCCCATTAGTGTTCATGTCGCATGGCAATTATAACATCATTCATCATCATCATCCTAATGACTGGCTGGGCAAGGAAAATCCATCAACTGCGCTTACTTGTTCATTTCATCTCATCGGCATCATAAATTTTATCTTCCTAATTAGGCTACAGCCCTCCTTATGACGATGGTTCTTAAGTTGGATAGTACCCCCGGACCAGTGAACGGAACACTGCAGACAATCCCAAGGCAAAATTAAATTATCTTACAGCCAATTATGACCATCATCACTCAAGATGTCAAACTTTCGTCCATTGTCTGCTTAAATGTTCTTTTGAATAATAACGGAAAACTTGATTGCAATAAGGAATTATCAAGACAAAGTAAAATTATGCCGGGTTGAATAAGAGACATAAATTTGTCCCCGTAATGCCCCCAGCAACTTGATAGTCCAACAGTTGAGAAAAATTTAATGAGTTGTTAAAATGCACGAACATGCACAGCAGCAACAGGTCAGTTGCTTGAAGATATAACTGTAAACCTCTCAACTCGTCAGCAAGAATGAAATTATCATAATTAAGATAATTAGCCATTAAGTCTGAGCTTGAAGAAAAATTTGATGTGTGTGATGCTAACAGTAAATGTTTGAGAAATGTTTAGGTCTAATACTGGGTTAGGAAAAAAGACCACGCCTCAGCCTCTGATACTGCAAATCATGAACAATCAACAAAAAAAAGATTGGGTTGAAGTCAGAAAGCTCAGGTGTGCTGGGAGAACTAAATTGGTCTAAATGATTTAATTTCCAGGATCATTTTGGCCAACAATGCTGCAACAAAACAGCCCCTTGTCATTTTTTTCCTCCAGTCACTGGCCCATAGCTAGCATAGGGACAAGGTTATGTAAGGGCCCCCCAGGCAAATTGTGCAAAAAAAATTTTGTTTCAGCAAAATCAAATGGGTTTAAAGATCATTATTGTTCCTGTCTCACGAGTGCAAGAACTTGACATCAAATAACATATCAGAACTTCTATTTTTCAAAACTTTTCTGGCGAGCCCCTTCGGCGCTGAAGGCGAAGCCCACGTCTGTTGACCTCATCTGCTTATGCCCCCCCCCCCCAGCAAAAAGCTAGCTACAGCCCTGAGTCAGGTTGAAGTTGTGGACTTGATGCAGGGTGTTCTGGTTTCGACAGCAATGCTTCCCTGACCTCTATGTGACATTGTGATGACCAAGTCTTCACATTATAGTCTCGCTAGACAAATCGAAATTGCTGTTGGCCTCAGAAAGCTATTCATCGCTGTAATGCAATACCGGTAGGCTATCAAGCTCTCCCACATCAGATATCGCCACCACAAACAATATCATGTTAGATAAATTTGAAAGGACTCAGGATTCCACCTGTTTACTGTTTAATCTTGATCAATCATGGACTTCCTACGAATAACAGCATTCAGTTGATGTACGAAGTCATAAAAATGATTCCTGAATGACCAACAATAGTCTGTAACTGCCATAGAAAATGACGATAATTCCACAGAAAACCATTAATATCCATATCAGCTTTGATGTCATGAGGACAATGAGTACTGGTGATCATCAGTCACTTTTCCTAGTGTCAACGTTTTAGATAAATATTGTGAAAATATGGCCAAGTTATTAGCATTTGTTCACACTGAAGAGGATACCTCACAAACATTGGTAATGATGATACGAAGTTTCAAAATGATTAGGTTTATTTACGGTGGGTGCACACCAAAGGCAGCTACCAACTGGTAAGGCATTAAAGGAGCTGGACGTCCAAGTTGTAAACACTCGCTCACTGGTTCTCTATCCACGCGACGCCTGCGGTGCTGCCACCTATTGTTGGTGATATGTACTGACGTGAATATCGTGAGTGAGTTGCATCGGACCGGGAACCAGTCTAACGATCACGGGGCGCTACTGGTGCTGCCACCTGCACGAAGGAATAAAACTAGTTTGCCGACCATGTTTGTAAACAAACCAGCTTGTTTACAACTGCGGCGTCTAACTCCTTCATGTTGTAGATATCAATATCACTAATTTTTCGGGAAACTCAAACTTTGTATGAACAAAACAGATCATGGTGGTCCAGTGTTGCGAGGGGTCAGACTCTCAGCCCATAGGTCACAGGTTCAATTTCCGGTGGGTTGCAACTTTTTTGTCTCAACTTGTCTGAAAGGATCAAGTGAGCAGTGACATGAGCTGCTACAGTACTCTGCACAATAGGAGCTGTCAGTGAGTTGACCAATAGGTGTCACTACGGTCCAATTCAACGCATATAGCGGACCCTTTCATTCTTGATCGAGCACTAATCACAGGGATTTTCCTGTGTATTTTGGTCTGCTAGAACTTTGCTGCCATCTTTTGGCATTACGCACGGCTGACTTCTCCTATTGACCTACCTTCCGCGCCACGTACCATCCGCACACCATATGCAGCGTCTTCTGCAGCGTCTTCGCATCTTCTGCGGATGTCGCGTGGCCTTGGAAGGCACGCAGTGAAGACGTAACGTCATTTTGTGCATGGTGCACGTCACACAGAAAAGTCACATGAAGTGCCCATACCATACGCAATGATGTGAAGTGTACGTTCCACGAGACGTAGGCGGAAGGTACGCAAATAAGGGTAGGTCAATTGTACTCAGTACTGTACTTCAGTTCCCAGAAAGGTGGATTCAGACAACAAACCTAACCCCGTTAACCTTTTTACCATTTCTACCAAAGTGACTTTCCTAAGGGCACAATCCACAGATTCAGCAACATTGTACCAATGACTCCTGATCACAGCATCACATAACCAGATATACATTTCCCAATCTTCAAGTAAACTGACAAAGTTCGATCAGAGATGACCAACAGCTCAATAACAATGAATGACATATTCGTTGATTCCCTCTAAAAGCATAGATCAAGTTACAGTTCAGGTCATCGATGTCAATATTTACTGATGTCCACCTTTATTTATTACAGTTTGAAAGGACACCCATCACTAAGCCAAAGGATAATCATGAATTCCAATTAACGAAACATGATTTAACGGTAACCAAATATACCGCAGCGGTGACAAAATAGACATAATACAGCACTATACTAACTAAATAAGCAAAACATCTATTGGCCCCGACTTGAAATTATTTTCTAATGGCAAAATGTGATTTCACCTCAAGTTGACTCAGAATGACAGTGTGTCATGTACTGTGAATGTACGTCTACTGTGATCTGTTAGGGTGAGATACAACAGATAATGACTTCCAACCTAACTTGAAATATAAGAGTAGGTAAATGACCACGCGACTGTATGAAAGTTTTCTATCAACTGAGTATGAAAGATGGGTAAAAATCTCGGGTGTAGCAGGTCGTGATGGTTTCCTTTGGTTGAATGGGATTGGATTGTGGGAACTGGGAAATCCGTCGCCCTTTCCATCAACCAGGGATGATTTCATGTCTATTGACTATAATCATGCTTGAAAGGGAATCCATGTGTAAATATCTCATTCAATACAACATGGAAACAAAAAGTAACCATATCCGTCCCCGTAGCTTTTTGGTATTTGTCTCGTGCAGTGATGAATGATGAGGTTACTAAGGATGCGCTCGGCTCCTAAAAGCTTCATCAGAATGAATGGCGCGTCAATATTTGGTAGGAGTGATCACTCTAATACAAACATTAACGAGGGAGTAAATTACCTCGATAAGGTGAGATGGGCGGATGAATTCTATGCGCTGTTGTAAAATATTGCGCAGTTAGAAAGCTGATGAGAGATTTACAATTGTGCACTCCTGAAAAGATTACCCCTCACTTTTATCTGCCTGTAAACTGAATGCAGTGTGACATGAAAGAGGCTATTAGGCATTAATTATACATGAGTTTCCTCTTTAGATTCTGGTTCGGTTTTGGTGAAAGTGCACTGAATGGTAATGTCCAGGACAGCAAATGACAATCTTGTATGAAATTAACCCTTAGGGGGCCGATTTTTTAAACGATAGTTAAGGTAAACCTCGGTTTAACCATCGGCTTTTCTGACAAACCGTGAATTAACCAAAGTAAACATTCTGACTTTTAGAATGTTTGGCTATCAACGATTCATAAAATCGAAAAATTTACTTCGATTAACAAACAGTTCTGAGGGTTAATGAAACCCGATGGTTTTCTTAGCCATCGTTTAAAAAATCGGCCCTATGCATGGCTATGAGTACCTTACAAGATTACACTTGTGGACTTTTCATTCTCCTAAAAGTGCTTCTCCATATGAGAGTTTTCTAATGTGAGTTGGTTTTCAATGGGGAATCCAGGTTTAAACTCAGGATCCCTTCTTTCGCCCCACTTTCACTTACGCTACGAATATCCCGAATCAGAAATTTGTCTGGTTCGTAGATAATTCTCCAACGTTTCTTGCAGTTGTTAAATGATTCTAAACATTCGTACAGTTCCCGTGAGTTCGTCGAGCCGCCACGAAAGTTTTTGTTCGTCAAAAACTTTCATGGGAGGGTTTACGAATTTCAAATTCATAGATGTATCGTGAACCCTTCGTAACCCTTTTGTTATTGTCCGTAACAGCTTCGTAATCGATTCTTTTGCATTCGGGACTATTCTTGGCCATTCGTGCCTCCCTCATATTTGTGGACCCATACCAAAAACATCCCAAAACTGTTCCAAGCGCTCCCACACCACCATCGAGACTTGACTGACAACCGACACAATAGACATCATCCCGCTGCAGCATCACCTTGCCGCATCTTCCATTACTAACAAAGAGATCTTAAGGGCATGCCTTAATTGGCCATTAATGATAACATTGATGATTATTGAACTATTAACTCTGAAGACACCTGAGGAGCTAGGAATTTGCATCAGGACGATTTGGCTGTTCTAATCGGTTCACGGCACCCAGGGACTAGTCAGGCGGGGTGATGAACAATCCTTAGCGAATGCTTCTTTAGTACCGAAAAGGTACAGCAAGCCTACTCTACAGCAGAAATGATGTAGTGTTCAGTAACTTTATTCATATCCACTACTGGATTTGAGGTTAGCAAGTTCGGCAACAGATGGTGATACGTGGAGTGAACCGCATATTTAATTGTTTTGGTATTTTTGAGCATGCGCATGTTGCAAGCGATCTTAATCCACCTGTAGCCGAACATAATACTACAAACAGACCCGGACTTATTGCCATTCCACTAGAGAAAACACTGGTGTTGATCCGCATCTAATTTAGATCGGAGTATACTCGGCTATGCTATCCGAGCTTGATAGATCCGCACTTATTTAGAACTGGACTTATTAAACATTAACGTAACACGGACATCTTGTAATGGAAGCAGAATAAGCCCGGACAAATACCGGCTTTTTCTGTAATGAAAGTGCAGCTTGTAATGCTTAGCCACCGCGATTTAACTGCGCATAATTAACTCTCAGTATTGCTATTTTGAAATTTTTCAATATGCTTTGAGCTAAATGAAAACACTACACAGAGAAACACCAGTTTTTTATCATTACAAATGAGCACCAAATATCACAGGGGGTGACACTTACTACAAGAAGAGCCACCACCCTCAGCCACGGCAACATGCCATCAACTTTAGGGATGAGGAAGACAATTGACAGCAACATCTTCCACCCACTCCTATCTCTGCCGACGACCACGGCCCGCCTCCCTCTTGTCGGCGTGAAGATGCCGGTACCACCTCTAAGATACTGGTAATAAATCTATTGATGGTGGTATTTGGTTGCTAAGTGGAATTTGAATGCGCGAGATGGCAAGAAGACAGCTCATCCTTTGAGGAGGAGTCTTTGATGTCATGGGAGATAATAAGATGAACAGAATCGATTAATTTTGAGTGGGCTAAGAAAATCATTAAACTGGGAGCAACACAAAGTAATTTGGAAAACATAAGGACAAATCCAACATATGACATCAACAGGCGTTTGGAATTCTTAGCTTCGTGACAAGGACAAATCCAACATATGACATCAACAGGCGTTTGGAATTCTTAGCTTCTTGACAGTTTTATGTTGTCAGAAATGTGAGTTACATACATGTGAATAAGCCCAGGTCACACTGTGGCGACTTTGGAGGGCGAATTCCCGCGAACTAGAATGAAATGGTCCATGGACCATGTGCTCACCCCTTTGGATATAGCAGTGTAAAGACAAAGAGAGGTATGTACATGGTCCATGGACCATTTCATTCTAGTTCGCGGGGATTCGCCCGCCTAAGTCGCCACAGTGTGACAGGGGCTTAAGGTTAACGCTGATTGTGCAACCGGCCCGTTTTTACATTGCAAACTACAGTACGCTACAAAATTGACCTCTCTTCCACACCGCGTACCATCTGCATACCACTTGCAGCGTATACGTGTACCGTCCTCGCATCTTCCGCCGATGTCGCAGTGAAGATATTACGTCATTCGTCCTTATTATGCAGATGTCACACAGAAGAGACGTACTATGAAGAGAGGTACTATGTTCCCACCACGAAAAGCACAGTTTGTAATTTGAATTGGACCATACTTTGGTTAGTTACATGTAATTCCCCCATTTCTGTAATGTGTATTTCACAGTTTGCCAACATTTCACTTCTGGGACCTCTACTAGAAAGTGCCTGAAGGAAGACCCCGGTTGGGGTCGAAAATCTGCGAAATTCGGAGACGACTTTACTTTTCCTATTATCTTGTGTGTCGTTTTTTGTGCTCTATGTTGGATCACAGTCTGCCAAAGGTTACTTCTTCAGAACAGGGTATAATGTACCAGTCATATTCACCACAAACCTCTCTGAAAATCATCTCACCATTTGATTCAATTAGGCACTAATTACAACACGAACCCTGGCACTAATTACGCCACTGGCCCCGTATTTATTCTCGATACCCGAACAGAAAAGGATTCATTTGGTCGAGAGTGGTTGGCGCAATATCATCTCCTGCTATTCATCGTGAAGGCATCAGCTATAGAGTCACACAACAAAGGACAAATCAGTTTAGTATGTACCGCTGCTTTCACAGAAAGCATATTTTGATAATGGACAATGATGCCATCAATGGGACAGTCTGCAAGTGGCAAGGTAGAACTTGTTATTATTCAGAAACAGCACGAAACCACTCAAAAGCCATTCCTACCCATTTGTGAAAGTTTTTTACTTATAGAGATATATTCCATGGGAAGATGAGTTCGGTAATGTTGGAGAGATAAAAGAGGACAATGTACCACTATTGTGGCATCATGCATGGCTGACCACAAAGATAAAGCGACTGGCAAAACCTTTGTCACGAGTTGAGGGTTTTTCTAATTCATATCTTCAGGATTTCAACTAAACGGTAGTGGGGTTTGATACCTGGAGCTCAAAGTACATGTATTGTACAGGGAATTTCAGAAAAATACCCAAACTTAAGGCTGTGATTATATGGAACTAAATGGCATACGGACACAATAGTCAATAATGGCTTCATGGTGGCTAACTCTTTGTGAGGCCTTGTTCACTGGCGTACTGTCCGTATAGAGTGTAGCTCTGTAATTGCAGCGTGAGCAACTGATGTAGCATTGCTATTGTTGTAAGACAGGTTTTCTGAAACACCCTGTATTGCCTCATTTGTAAATGAGATGGAGAAATTGATGCACTTTATTCTCATACTTGATATCCAACATAGGGCGCAAAAAACGACACACAAAATGATAGTAAAGGTAAAGCCGTTTCCAAATTTCGCAAAATTTCTGGTAGAGATCCCGGAAGTGAAGGGATCTCTACTAGAAAGGATCTCTACTAGATTCTTTAGAGATCCTTTCTGGGATCTCTACTGGAAAGTGCCTGAGGAAGACCTCGGTTGGGTCCAAAATTTGTGAAATTCGGAGACGACTTTACTTTTACTATCATTCTGATACCTGAAAGACGGGTTAACATCCTGAGCCACCCTGTGTAACGGGTGCATCACAATGACTTTCCCAACAGAGGGCAATGATGACAAGGGGCTGTGAGTGAAAATGGTGAAAGTAGCCAAATTTCCCAGTTGTGGTTATTGGTCAGTACATTCTACAGTATGTGATCAATGTGAGGAAAGTACAAGCAACTTCAGTAAATTACTTCTAATTCAAATTAAATCTGATGTGAAGGAGAAGCAGAGAAGCACGTTCCTTATATAATGGATGGCAATATATCAGAAAATATGACAGAAACACTCCTATCTTAGGAAATTGGCCTTCTGACCATTAGACATGAGCCATTAACAGAACGTCAGAAGGGGAAGCGGCAAACATCTGGAAATGGACAAAATGTCTGCATCAATTGATGTCCTCAAAACCAAACTCCCTCATCCTTCAAGCTTGACCGCATCCTAAAGACCGCAAACATTAAAACTACATTAATCACGTCTCAAAGATGACCTCCTGATTGGTTTATATTTGTGTTTGTTAAGTTGGCATGGCAACTGATTATATCCTCGCATGCGCTGCGATGCTGTCTTCACATCGGCAGAAAATCGCACTCGTTATTTGTGGCCGAGCAATTGTCTTTGAGTAATTGGTAAAATCACTACCTTCTACTTATCAAACCTTTCATGTGTTAAAAATGGAATACGATGATTTTATACACCAACTGATCACAAAACCTGTGGCATTCTTCGACAAATGTGGATTTCCTGAGAGATCATCAAAGGGGTGCCACGAGGCATCTCTCAGCGAAACAGGTGATAAGACTGGTCCATCTTCTTTTGAAATGTCCGAAATGGGCACCATGGTGTGAGAAGGAGGATCAGGAGATTCCTTTTCACCTCCGAAGGGTACCATTGCGCACTCGAAGGTTTTTCCAAGATGGAGGTGATTATCGCCAAGAATGTGCTGTCAGAGTGGTACAGTGGAACATCAGCGCTTGTCAGCTAAAAGCCAGGCGTACATCGCACTTGCGACTGGAAGTAACTGATCTGATCAGTCGCTGAGTGATGTACGCGCTGCATGTGCGACATCACAAATTCAGCAACTCAGTAAAATTAGGAGGGACCAATCAGTCGTCATGTCCTGATGGCGACGTACATCGCGCTTGCGACTGGCAGTAACACAGGTAACATCCGGGGCGTTGAGACTCGAGAGACTAGGTTTCATTCAGAAAACTGGCACGGATCAGTCGCAAGCCCATGTACATCGCAGCGACTGAGCGAAACTGGACGCAAGGGCCCAACGCGCCGCGTATCGGTCAACAGCGAAGCTAGCCAAAGACTTGTCACGGGTCAGTCAATAGAACTGGACTCATAGGAAATATGCACCTAATGTTCAGATGGAACATACCGGACGGTTGGTTCACGTTTTTAGTGGCTGTGAACGTAGATGGATACATTATGTAGCGATATACTGACAGATTTGCTGGGGACTTGCTCTGTGGTTGTTGTAAAATGCGATTTTTGTAAGATTATTCTGATTTGTGACGTCATTTTCTATCATCATAAAAATATGTTGAGTAGCTGGGATATATTTATAAACATTTATT
>NMRB01000828.1:219880-232715 GCA_002633025.1 Notospermus geniculatus | reverse complement strand
TTAACTGGGTAGGACGTCATATTACGTCATCACAAAATCCGGGGAACCCCCGAAAACACCCGAGGATCTCAGCTTGCTTAGGACGTACAGTACGTTGCACAATTGACCTCCCTTCCGTGCCACGCACCACCCGCGTACCGCATGCAGCGTCATTCATGTACCATCCTCGTATCTTCTGAGGACGTGGCGCGGTGTCATGGAAGGCATGCAGTGAAGACGTAATATGTCATTCACCCGACGTCACGCAACAGAGACGCGTGATGTACCCGTACCATCCGCGATGAACTGAAGGATACCTTCCGCGCCACGTCCGAGGAAGGTACGCGGATAAAGGGAGGTCAATTGTGCAACGTACTGTAATAGTACGCCCTGCAAGGAAATGGTGCTTCACATTGCGTAGGATGTTATATCACGTCCTGAAACTCATGTGTCAAATACTTTTTTTGGCAATTTTTTTTCTAAGAAAATCAATAAGATATCAATAAAATCAACTGATTTAAAAGTGAACTGATAAAATTGACGATAAAATAGTAACATCTGAGAATGACACCACACCCAGACATGCAAGAAATCTCATATGATCTCAGAGGAAGAAATAACACTGACTGACACCTGGTGGTCAAAGAGTGCAACAAAAAATTATACCACAGTGAGCTTTAGCTCTCTTCATATTTTGTATGGAGTTGCTGCACTGGAAAACATTTTGCTTTAAGTCCAAAAAGCTTTTTTTACAAGAGAAAAACCCCTTGATCTCCTAACAACTGAACAATGAAATTTCAATTTCAATACAGCTATTCAATACAAGTGCTGCTATTTTGAAAAAGATACACCGGAGTGCGGTCGATCATTAAATTTGCAACCTGCTTAAGTATCTACCGTTCAACAATGAACACCGTTTTGTTCATCTGTTCAGGTGAAGACACCAGGAGCAAGACTAAAGTGTGGGAAACCATTAGAAAAAAAACACTGCCATTTTCCCATTGAATAGATATCTTGTCAACTCTTTAAGGCAATTTCTATACACAATGCGCATCATTCGCAAACCGGATGAAACCTGTCTGACCAGAAATCGCTCTAGCATGAAGGCTGAAGAGACATTTTTAAGTTTTATAACCGCCACGCTTCCCATTCTTCACAAAGCAAATGTATCATTTGAAAGGTGTCTTTATGTTGATTGTATGAGCCAGCATGATGGTGTACTGTCCGGACATGATGCCTGTTACTTATACCTCAGTTCGACTATTGTCATTTCGACAGCGTATACCGGTTCACAAGCTTTTGTCGCAGCTTAAGAATAATGCTGGGACCAGTGACTGTGGCTTTACTAAGCATGTCAAGGAAATGGCGGTCGCCTGCTGCCCCATCCTCGCATTCAAATCGAATAATTTCTCATACCGCATCTACATTTTTCAGATAAAAAGTTCATTCTGGGATGAGTCAGAATCGAGAGGTAAGGGAAGTGACCGAGATTGTTGTGGTTTTGCTAACACTCGTCTGTGATGAAAGTGCACAATACAGGTTACACAATGGAACCAGGCAAATTTTTTTACCCAAATTTGCATGAAACAGAAACCAAAACTGAGCATAACTTTGATATCCAATAGACTCTATCACTCCAAAAGAGTGCAGCACCTGACGGGGCAGCGTCATGACGTCCCGCACGTCATTTCTTGGTGTGAGACGAAAAAAATCAAATTTTCCCGATGTCATGATCGCTGAAACATTTTTTTTCGAGTCACGTCATGGCATTCAGAAATGACGTGTGGAACGTCATGATGCTGCCCCGTCAGGTGCTGCACTCTTTTGGAGTGATAGAGTCTATAGAAAGTCGTTTTCTCAACTGATATTTGTTGATCAAAATGATCGTATAAAGGAGCAAAGGTCATTTTAAGTTGCAGACGGCAAACTTTTTTCACCTGTTTGAACATGGACATGTTGGCTGGTACATGTCCAAGACCAAAGAAACCCAGAACAGTGATAGAGGCCAAGCAGTTACCACCACATGCACTCTAACGCTGATGAGATATGCTTTTATGCTCATACCACGATTTTCATTCATTTTTGTTGTCTTTTCCACAAGGAAGTCATTTTTCATTTTTCTGCTCTTCCAATAAATATGGCAGGTACGGTAACCAATGAGGAACCCGTGTGCCGTTTATCCCGACAGGTCGGTGCTGTGAGCAGTGCAACCGAAGCTACGTCATTGACGATGTAAATTTTAATGCCAGGTGGCCAAAACAAAAGGGTTGTTTTCACGCCATAAATAAATGGAAATAACGTTAGAAAAAAAGAAACTTCGGTCACACCGCTCGCAGCGCCACGTCGTGATGTTAGTGCCTCTGGTTCCCCATTCTCAAACAATGAAAATCTTCCCGTCGAGTGAAATGTTGCTCTTTTTTTTGTATGTGCATAGTCAGACACCTCTCATGACACTAATGGCAGCCCGGTCAATTGCCTTACAAACAGATACCTCAGCAAGGTTGCCTCCCTTCACAGACATCCCATTACAGTCTATTGTCTTTTGTCAAAGCAACAATAAGACCTGTTAAAGGACATACTGACACAAGCCAACTACTTTTGATGTAACTCAAACCATCATGGTCCATTCAGCTAATTGGCCTTTTATTCATTAACAGAACAAAACTGAGGTAACTATTGGCCATTACTGAAGATCATCCATTTGGTCGAAGATAAAGGACTAGATAACAACCAAACAGAAGACTAATCAGGTTAAATGGTGCATTCTTTACAAAATGTCCAGGGTCCTCTGCGATGTTACGGTCGACTAGGTATCTATCGACGTACAATCAACACTCGGCTGATTATTGATGATTATGGTAACAAAATATGATTTTATTCAAATTCAGTGTCGCGGAATGACANCCCGACAGTCGAGATGCCAAGAAGTGATCAGACTCCCACCTGCCCAAAGTTTTGCCAACACAGAGTAATGCGGGTGATCCGCCGACTTTACGATGAGTTCACGATCAGTTTGCGATTAGTTCACAACGGGTTTGCGATGAGTTAACGACGAAAAATCATAGCCGGTGGATCAGCTACAATTTGGGTTCACGTTTCGTTCACGACTAGTTTGGGACTTGTTCACAACTGATTTCTGTTGACGACTAGTTTGTGATGAGATCAAACATGTTTGACTTGGTCGCAAACTCGTCGTAAAGTAGGCTCTGTTGCAGGGGATTTGGCCAATCCATGTCCAGAATGACATCATGTGACGGTACGCCATCTGACATCATTAACTACCGACGACGTCGAAACAGGGCCAATTCCGTCGGAGATGTATTTTTCGGTGGATCAGCTTCAATGTCATGTCATTTTTCTCACGATGAGTTTGCGATTCGTCCCTGACTGCCGTCATGAACTAATCGCAAACTGATCGTAAACTCATCATCAAGTCGGTGGCTCTCCCACATATCTAGCCCAATGACAGCTGCAGGTAGAAAGATCATGCTGCAGATGATTTGGCAAAATGATAAGGGGAAGGATGAAGAGGCATCCAAACAGGACAAATCCTTATGTGCATGGGGTCAACAGTCAAGCTGGTGGTGGTGCCAGTGCCACCAGGTAAGGCAGTAAACAACTGTGATACAGGACTTTGAAACTGGCTGTCGAAGATCAATATTTGAGGTTGCAGGACTCCCCCTAATTTCTCCAAGTCTGACACCAATCCTAGCAGTAAACAGATAGATAGAATATTCAAAATGAGCAAACAGGAAAAGCTGAAGTCAGAAAGTTCTTCTGCTAATTTACCAATTTTGCCGGTATGAATACCGATGGGGTGGCTGATTACCACTGACAAGGATAATACCATAACCCCAGCCGCTTTATTTCTGGTAAACTAAGCACACCATCTTCTTGCTAATGAACACCAACAGATGGATTGATGCACTCTATTTCATTAGGGTAAAGTAATCCGAGCTGGTTTGTTCCTGATTCTAAAGCAATCTTATTAATGCGGTCATGAAACTTGCGGAAAATGGGCGTTTGATGGGATGTGGAACGTAACTTTCCATGTTTGCTATATCTTAAAAGTTTGTAAACAGATGAAGCCATCACTGTTGTATCAATTGTGATTTATTACCATGTGAAATTCTACCTGGCCACATGGTTGATTTCTTAATATGATTGCATTTAATGGTTTGATGGTGGATTTATGTGGCGTGGTAATCTAAGTGGCAGATTATGAAATAAACAATACCAAGGCTTTCACTAATATTCGCAATCAAATTAAGTAATGTTGGTGCAAAGTCAATTACCAGCAAGATGACAGGAGCATTTAAATAGACGTTGCCATGACGATACTACAACCAATACAACCCTTTTTGTCTGAACAAATTGGGATGGGAAAAGACAAATAAGAGAATACTATGAAAGAGTTTGGGTTGACTGGCTATGTTTGGTGATTAATGCCCAGCATAGTCCCTAAAGGTTTGAAGTCTTGGTCATTAGCATCAACCTGTTATCATTAGAGAACCATGTCTGGCACTTTCACTAACATTGCTGTCGGCTGGCTTAAAGTATTGTTAGTTTTTCCCCCTTGTCCACCAGCACTTATACAATTGAAATATTAATGCAGGCGAAATATCCAGTGGTTGCACGGAACTATTATCACTCTTATTGAATGAATGAATGAATGAATGAATGACATGCAACTGATCCTGCCACCTTGTGCTATATCACTGAACTAATGCTTGGGGCAATATTGGAAAACTGGTCTGGATTCAGAAAAATCTGACGAAATTGATGTAGATCAGTAACTTTTGTCTTCTCCAGTCATGCCCAGAGCTTTGCAACAACTGTCATTGTTACTGCTGGGATGTTAGTTTTGGTGCCGCAAGATGTACGGATTTTTTGCCTCCTCATCCAATGACTGCAGGGCTCCTAGATTGCTTTCCTTCCTTCTGCAACAGAGGTATCACCAATGGCAGAGTTCATTGATTTCCTTCCTTCTGCAACAGAGGTATCACCAATGGCACCAATTCATTGCTTTCCTTCTTTCTGCAATAGAGGTATCACCAATAGCACCAATTGGTTGCTTTGTTCTGCAACAAAGGTATCACCAATGGCACCAATTCATTGCTGTCCCTGCTTCTGCAACAGAGGTATCACCAATAGCACCAACTGGTTGCTTCCTTCTGCAACAGAGATATCACCAATTCATAGCTTTCCTTCCTTCTGCAATGGAGGTATCACCAATGGCACCAATTCATTGCTTTCCTTCCTTCTGCAACAGAGGTATCACCAATGGCACCATTTCCTTCCTTCTGCAACAGAGTTATCACCAAAGATACCAATTCGTTGCTTTCCTTTCTTCTGCAACACAGGTGTCACCAATTCATTGCTTTCCTTCCTTCTGCAATAGAGGTATCACCAATGGCACCAGTTGGTTGCTTCCAATCCTCTGCAACAGAGGTATCACCAATGACACCAATTTATTGCTTTTCTTCCTTTGCATAACAGGTGCCACCAGTGAAATAGATTCACTTTCCATCAAGGGAAAAGCCCCCAGAAGAAAATAAACCAAGCACTGGTATCAATTATCTTCATCATCAACCAATATTTCATCAAACATGATTTTCATCCACAAAACCTCGACAGCAAACATATTATCATTGCAAGGTAACTTAAGCTTGTCCACCACATGACCGAACAGAATCGAGAGAAAACAACCATTGTGTACCCGTCCAGAAAACCAACAAAATCTCCTGATCCAATTCTAGGAGCATCAGTAGCTCCTGATTAACACCAGATAAAGTCGCATGTAGTTTCTGCTTCCAACATGGAAGACAACCACCGGAGACTTTCAATATTGACACAGGATAATGATGACCCTACACGTCATGCATTGTCAATCAGTAAGATTTGCTCAGCGATTTTGCGGATATGCACATTACTGAAATTAAAATATTCCCCAAAGGAATTGCACGGTGAGCACAGGACGTTACAACCATTACACTCCCTCCTTCCTCAAGAGCCGACGAGGGTAAATCAATGTATCAAGGATTATAGAGAAAAGAGGTTGAGCTCCACTTGGCATTTTTACTTTCAAAGTTTGTTTTGCAACCACTTTATTTTGCTGCTGTTTCTACATTTTTCAGTTTTTCATAAATGTGACCCGTCACATCAAATCAAGGGCCTGTTTCATTAAGTGACTTTAAGTTAATGGTACCATTAATTTCAATGCATTTTCCATTTGGTTAAAGGTACCATTAGCTTAAAGTCACTTTATGAAATAGGCCGCAGGGACCGTATTCATAAACATACTTAAGTCAAAGTGTGATACTTAACTTTTGTCTTGAACAAAGGATAAGTGCCACACTTAGACTTAAGTAGTTTTATGAATACGGACCCAGAACTTTAAAAAGACAACAAAGTATTCAATGTGGAGGTCACTTGCATAGTCAAAGACAAGGCTGGTGAAAAAACTAAGAGATCCTTCGAATCAAAACTGACTATCAATACATCAAAATCTGTAAACTTGCCATAAAATCATATCCGTCAGTTTCATTGGTTGTGGAGAGCGAGCATTTTCTTGAGGAGAGTCAAGGGACCCATCAATAAGCAAGCTAGCGAACAGTTAACATCAACATGTCATGAATCGTGGCATGATACGCTTGCCAGCTATCTCACCACGACAAAGGCGCTAGTGGTTTGAGGAATCTACGGCAAATTTGTTAGCGACAATCACTATCATTAGAGCTGTCAACGCCTTACAATGACGCTAATTTCCCTTAGACATTGATGAGGGGAAGTGGCTGATCTTACGAGGCCCAAGTGACGTCGACGACCCGAGCGTAGCAGGGGTCTTTTCAATCATCAGCAAGACATGTGCACGGGAGCATACTATCTTGTTGCTTGCACATGGACCTGCGCTAATGTTTTCCTTTCAGAGAAAAGCCATGCTTCAACTAAATCCCATTCATAAATAACCGTAGTAGAGCAAGTCTAACTTGTTTCTTTCAAAGCATCAAATGTGTTTTGTCTACATCTCCATTCATGAAAATTTCAACGTAAAATTTCAATAGGATTTTCTTGCATGAATAGAGCAAGGCTAATGCACCTTTTCAAGAGGTAAGCCAGCTTTGAAATGTCTATTCATCATTTTCTTTTGATTATCTCAATGATAAAATATTAGCCTTGTTCTAATCCATGGGTGATTTTATTAATGAAGCTAAAAAGTAATTTCAGGTGAAGAATATTATCTTTCCCCAACAATATCCCTGCTTTTGAAAGGTGGGCAACATTTATCGCTGTTTGCTTAGATACATGTAGAGTTAGGACAGATGGTTATAATTAAAGGGGCTGTTCATTTTCATCTGTTGAGGAATCTGAGTTGTGATCCTTGAGAAAATGGAGAAAGCTATGAAGCTGCAAACTGCAGTGGCTTCTGTACAGCACAACAAATAATCCCCTGCAATTTGCAAGTGCATAGCTTTTCTGTTTTCCTAAGGATCACAACTCAGATTCCTCAAATGACAATAATGAACAGCCCCTTTAAAGATACATGTACATTTGGCTAAGACGTACTTTAGAAAAGATGACAGCTGATCGTTGGTAAAGTTGATCAAAGCTAAATTGGTTGAGTTGTGACTGGACAATGAATAAATGCTTTGTCACGCTTCATGCCTCACTGACTAAAACTGACTAAACAACAGTCTCATTGAACTTAGATCAAAACGCATTCAACAAAAATCAATTTTTTTCTCACTTTTGTCAACTTACATCTTTATGAAAATAGTGTACCCACATTTCCTTCACAGACAGATAGAATTTTTGTAGTTTATAACTTTAGCCTAGGATACCACCAATTGAAAAAAAATTATGATCAGTTTAAAACTGTGGGAAGGAAATAAGCAACGACGACAACGGTAACTCGAAATGTAGCCACAAAGATGAGGTTAGGTTTCTATTATTTTATGACTCAATACAGTAGCAAGCATTTCTGAAGGCTGAACACCCAAACTCCAGCATGAATGCACGCAAGTTTCGCTGGACTTTCATCCACTTCACATACACTGAAAGTGAGTGGAAATCTAGCGAGATTTGGTAACAAAAAGTTTACTATATATGAAAACAGCAGTATAAACTTTGTTTCCAAGGTATACATTCTCACGTATATAGACGGAAGTTAAAAATCCACCGATGGTAGACAAGGCCGGAAATCTATCACCTCCAATCTCTTCGCAAGAGAACAGGATTGATTTTATGTCACTACAGGCGTTACGTGAGAAAGTGAATTGATGGGGATAAAAAAGGTTGATTAGAGGAAGGCTTTTGACCTGAAAGGTTCAGAAATGTTTGACTAACAAGTGCCAGTCTGGTAGATATTCTGAAGAGGTTGTATTGAATCGAAAGTCACAAATGAAATTGTGAAGTAGGATGTAGCGATCGTCCACTTAGCATGAGTGTTGAACGAAAGGAAACAATTCAAAATCTGAACAAAATCAAACAGAATTTCTCACAGAATGAAGCTAGTTATGAAGATATGCCAACAATTTCTAAAGTGTGATGAGATTTCAGATTTCTGAACTGGATGCACCGCTTCAAGCCCAACGAAAATCTCAATATTTCAAAAACACACAGTTCAAACAAGGGGCCGTCTCAAAATTGTTTCGATGCCAAAATTAGGGGAAGCCCACTTCATCTTTTTTGAAAAAATTGGCATCACTCTTTTTGACAGGACAATGACTTTTTTATGTGCAGTCTTCCGAAAGGCACAAGGTTTACTAGTGTCTTCACATGTGTCTTCATCATCTTTCCATGCCTGGCGTTCCTACATGAAGCCATGCAATGTCAAGTGCCCACTTCATCTTTTCAAGGGGGAGGGACAAAAAGATGAAGTCACTTCGTCTTTTTGCATCAATGTAATTTTGCGACGGCCCCTAATATGATGAACAATTGGAAAGTAAGGGTAGTTTTACATAATATAAGAAAGGGCAATTAGACAAATCCACAAAACACTTTTATTTTGTGAGTCATGTGTTGAAATGTTCACGAACGTTGCAGAATTTCATGCTTTAAATTCCTCTCAAGAACCCTAATTATTCAGTGATAATAGATTCCCAGAGAGCACCTTTTGTGTTCGGCTGCTTTGGAAGCCCTTTTGCCTGTTGGCAACACCCCTCTTTAAGATACTTGCTAATTATCTTCCCCATACTGTAATCTTAGAATCGATTTTTTTGTTGTCTATCAATGAAAAGTCAGCCTTTACCACCCCTCTTAAGATTTCCATGGACAAAACTGAATTTCATAATAAAAGCACCATAAGGAGTATGCAGCATATAATGGAATGGATACCTGAAAAAACATGACTGAAGTGGAAATAGTTGTATCCTTTATAATTATTTTATTATTCACAAACAAGGGTGGCCACCAACATGAAGAGATTTCATATTCCCACACCCCAGACAGACTGAGAACAATGTGAAAACCTCCAGCACGTTTCCATTCATTCACATCAACCAACTAAAAGAAATCACAATTTCCACTTTGTTTTACATGATGGCCATTCTTCTCATCTCCCACTGACATGACAGACATAATAACTACATTCAGGATGAACTTCCCCCGGTTTTTTATCACACAATAGTATTTTCTTTATACTTCTATCATTTGATCTGTCGACGGCTGAATCGTCTCATCCCGTGATGCGCTGAAGCAAGTGATGTCCAGCGTCGGTGCTGCAAACAACGGGATGAGTAAGACACCACGCTGAGAACAGCGACACTCAATGAAAGGCTAACAAAGATCACTAGGACACCTAGCCGCAGGACACGTACAAATTTGTTAAGAACAGAAAAATTTACTCAACCATAGTTCAACGCAATTGCTCGGTAAACTACACAAACCTGCACGGATAACCTGTTCGAAGACGACACGCAGAGACGCGACAAAGGCGGGATAACCTGGGAGTAGAGTGCAGATTGAAATACAGACTGATTAGACGCAATTGTCCAATCGCGTAGAACATGAAGATTAACTGATCTACCATTCAGCGCTAAAAGTTTAATTTCTCCATGTCAATAGAGACGCATTAAGATAAAAGGTGGAAAGACTATCGTTACTTTAGCAAATTAAAGGTAAATATAAAGGTTGGCTACGAGTTTGTTAATAGCACAGAAAAGAGATGGCCCAATCTTTATACGATAAGTAATTAAAGCGATTGACATTGATTCATATTGAGACAATCAATTACTCACGGAAGGTTACAGAAAGACGCAATCATTTCTGTTTTATTGAAGGTAGGTCTCACAGGCTAACACGACACGGTGCCGAACAATTATTCCATTGGTAAAGGAAATCAAATCGATGTTTGTTGATGACACGACAGTTTACTTTGTGGTCAGGGCAATCTGGAAGATGTTCATGACGGGGATTATCTGGTCATGTTCGCTCCAGGAGGTTGGCATTCATGATGGGATTGGCTGCTTCAAACCCTTGGGGAGCTTTGACAATGCAGAATTGTGGATATTCTTCAACTTAGATTGACCACACTGGATCAAATAATCCACTAGGCTCTCATCGTGAACATGGGGGAAGACAGAGGAAACATGAGCACCATGCGCAGTCACTTCTGCAGCAGTGGCTTCTTGTGATACACTGGGTGATTTTCAGTACATCGCACAATTGACCTCCCTTCCGCGCCACGCACCATCCGCGTACCACATGCAGCGTCATGCGCGTACCGTCCTCGTATCTTCCACGGGCGTCGCGTGCTGCCGCAAAAGGCACACAGTGGAGACGTAACGTCATTCGCCTGTGGTGGGCAGACGTCATGCAGAAGAGATGCGTGACGCACCCGTACCATACGCAATGAACTGCAGCGTACCCTCCGCGTGACATACATGTACACGGAAGGTATGCGGATACAGGTAGGTCAATTGTGCAACGTACTGTAGCTGAAGCTAGATTTCTGCCATGGCTCTTTTTCTCCTCACATTTTCGCTCAGCTTAGGCTACGGAATGGTAATTTTCAGTGATTATAGATCACAGATCTACCTGCATAATCATAACAATGCTATTCATACTGACAGCAACGACAAACTTTCTTGGACACTTCAAGATGAATTTCTGCCAAAAATCCCCAACCAAATCAATGACTTTGGACACCCTTTGGCATTCAAAATCTTTTGGAGTGACGCAATAGACAGGATCTTACATATTTGGCAGAGCAAGTGATAGATGGCAGCCAGAATACCATTTTCGCTCTGAATTGACAACATTTCACAAATGTGCACCTGTCGCCACAAAACGAGTACTTATAGTCGCTCTGAAGTTGGTAGGTTGAGACCAAGGTTTTGTCAATTTCAGTAGGCCTAGTATATTGTCTGTCTTTTGTAAAATCTGAGTGATCACATTTCTTCCTATATTATCTCCTGGAGTTATTTTGGTTCATCCAGGGGCCGGTTGCACAAAACTCACGATAGCGCTAACTTGGTGTTAGCACTAACTTTATGTTAGATGATGTAAAAATCCTGTGTCTTTTTACGTCATTTAACATAAAGTTAGCGCTAACACCAAGTCAACGCTAACATGAGTTTCCAGCCCTGGTTCACATCATGTGCGAATTTATACCTGGTTTGATGTACGGGTCACAAATGTTCTTTCCATTCCCATAAAAGTGCAGCTCCATTCTCACAATCAAAATATAAGTCAATTAAAAACTTTATGCTTGTGGTTGACATAGAGGAAATGATGGTTCCCCCAAACTGACAATAGACACGTGTTGAATGAAAATAAAGGACACCAGCATCATCAAAGTCATCATAACATGCAAATAACGAAATTGTTAAGCTGAAAAATGGAAAGTTCACAGTCATGCTTGATTCCTTCTTACTCACAGCGCAACAAAAACGGTCACAGGTCATTGACAATGGACCACGGTCTACCTGGTCTGCCATGGTAATTGATTTTGTAATACACAAACTGCTCGAGCGACTGGCGGTGGTGATAGTATGTCGGAGTTGAAAAGATAGATAAATATTTTGTTAAAACGTACATTGTTACACATGTACTTCAGGTCGTGAGTAACAAGTTGGTCAGAAAAATTGTTACATGCTCAAAATTACTGATTTTTCAATAATCAGTGTGCTTAGAAAGTAGCATTGGCCCTTTCAGAAACAAAAAACAGAATCTAATAATCTCAATTGGTTATGGAGATAATTGTGAGTAAATGCCACGTTTTAATTGGAAAATGCATTAGAACCAGAATACATTTTTGCATTTTTCTCAAAACACACATTTTCTAATCAAATAACAATTACTCCCCAGTGAGTTGTCTGTTATCAGCCTAGTATGTGGCAAGTGTTGTCTAAGGAATGGCCTCAAAGGATCTGATAGAAAAAAATTGGAAAAAAAGTCTTAGGGGTGTCTGCCTCACCTCCGAGTTCAGGGGTAAAAATTTGTTGATAATTAGAAATTATCATCAAAATTACCTGAGAAATAATACAATTTACCCCAATTTAGTGCTCATATTAGATCCCTGATGATTTCATGACTATTCTACAGCAAATCTGGTGCAAATAAGGCAAATAGTTGATGAGATATCCTCATTTTTTGGAAGCCTCCACTTTTTGCCATTTAGTTCGTGCAATTGCCACCAGGGGGAACCCTACAGGGAAAACCCTTGAATCTAGAGCAAAAGTCTTGTACTGAAATTCAACATAATGATAAAAGGAGCCTCCCTGGAAGGTTTCATCCAGCCCTGACCTCATTTACTATGCCTAATCAGTGCTTTTCTCACCCCCGACCACCACAACCACCGCCGCTTCCTACCGCATCCTGCTGGTCCACCCCTGACCTGTGTCCACTTTTGTCC